>WAAE01018193.1:117904-263357 GCA_013400495.1 Nicator chloris | reverse complement strand
TGGAAGAGGAATTGCTAAAAGCCTTTTGTTTTTCATGAAGAGGGGTCAAAACTGAAGATGGAATATTTAAGAAAAAAGAAAATTTAAACATTTAAAGTTTGATTTTAATTTTTTAACAACCTTGCTGCATAAGAGCATTTTAGAGTAAGTATTGGTCTGTAGGTTCTTAAGCATAACTACTTGGATAATCTATGTTGATTTGAAGGAAAAAGCACACTAATAATGATTGAACCTGCCAGAAGGTTCCTGTCAGAAATGATGTTACTTGGTTATACTGAAATGCTTGTGAAACATTTTCCAAATATTGTGTGAACAGGTGGTTGCATGCCTCCCACAAAGATGGTTCCAAGATCTCAAGGGTGGATCAACTCTCCCTGAATTACTGAACTTCAGCCAGCACTTGCTGCAATGTGCCAATGGGCTACACAAGGACAACCACAGGTAATGGATGAGGCTGTCCTTGGGATGGATTCAAGTGCTTCCCCAAATACTTTTGTGTTAAAATTTAATTCCTTAAATACAATGTATTTGACACTTTCAAGTATGCTTATGTCCTGTATATATATATATATCTAAAAGAAAAGCTGGTGTCTAATATGAAGGAGTACTTGAGCAGTCCTTATTTACTGTGAGACTTTGAAGTGGTTGATGTTGGGTGCTGTTAATGATGAGAGTAGCCAAGGTCATGAAACAAAAGTGATACTTTAGACAGGTTCATAAAAGTGCTGCTATGTATTTTTTTCTTTTTTTAATTCTTAGTGATGAAACAAAAGAAGTTCTTCTCCTGCTGGTGAAAATTGGAGCTCTGCGTATTGTAGAAGACTTCATTGAAGAGCACAAACTTGAACACCTTAAAGCAATGATTGGGAAATAGAAATCTTTGAAGGAATGCTTACCTTACTGAAACAAGCCTGGTATTCACACTAAACCAGTTCTAATATGAAATTTAATTAGTGGATCCTGCCTACTCAGAGGTAGTGGTAAGCACTATCTTGGTGTTAAATATGTGAGGTGTTTTTTCCATATGTCTTTTACTGCCATCTACTCCTAGATTAGGGAGTATTTAGAAGTTGCACTTGTCAAAGCAATGGTTCAGGTATTCTAAAATGTGTGAGAGTGCTTTACTGCTGTATCCTCCTTGGGAGGAATCCTTCAAACAGAAAGGACCTGTGAATTTCATCACTGCTACCCAGTAGACAACTTGACAAGTTATTTTCAGTATTAATTGCTAAATACCATTCTGACTCAGCAGTCACTGAGCTCTTCTGACTTGTGGTCCACAGTGATTTTTGGTAGGGTTATTGTTAGGCCATTCCTAGTGAAAAGGATTTCATGATGCCCCTGATATAGAAACAAGGGGGTCAGTGTGCAGGTCAGGAATCAAGATTTTCATCATGGACATTGTGCTGATGAGAAGAACAGAACAACTTCAGTTACTTTCTAGTAACTGGAGTTCTAGAAATCTCCCTTTGCTTATGAGTAAGCTCTACAGAACTTTACTTCTTCATATCCTTATTGGGATATTATCTCTAATGTTTTATAATTTTGTATATTTGCAATAAATATTGTTACAGAATAATAAGGATGTTTCATAGTGCATCAGAGAATCTGTATATTTGACTATTTCTCAACAATCTTCTGGGAATAGAATTTAACTCCTGTAGACTTGATTCTTATGCCTTCTTTTTATATATTTTTAAGTTAAGAATATATTTTTGTAAAATACTTTAATTGTAAATAGGTTTGATCAGTATTACAGACAAAAGATTAAAAATAACTTGGGGCTTTTTTTGAAAATAAAATATTTTACTCTGGTAATGACTGTTACAGTTCAATTCTCTAACATGTGACAAAAATGTTATTAAGATGTATGGAAAAAACCAAACCCTTTCACCTCCACTAACCCTCAGTAGCTTCATGATTTCTGTTGCAAATACTGCTTTCTAATAATCAATTTCTGCTGTTTTTCCTCTCAGAATGGCACCAAAAATGCAACTGCTGATGAGCAATCACCACAAGTGATCTCATTGCTTTTCTCTTGTTCTGTTTTGTCTCATCCCAGCTTGTCTCCAGCACCAGCCTTGTGCTATGACAAAAATGTAATTGATGTTCTATCACAATTTAGCTCTGTAGATGTTTGTTTCTGGAAGAAAGATTCCTTGTAATGACTTGTAAGCATTGGGAAGGCAGTGGACACTTGAGCCACAGAAATCTGTTCACACTGAAATCTGGAAAGGTTAACTTTATTGTTTGCTTTGCCCATATATATACAAAACTTGACAATTGATCATCCATACACTAAATTAAAATATTGATTTTTCTCAGGAATTCTAGACTGCAAAAACCACTATTTTCCAAGTTCTTCACTCAGTTCTTTCCGAATCTTTTCCTCTATTTTTGAGGTATCATATTCTCTCAGCATGTCAAACTCCAGCCATGGCTGGCTCCACTTCTGTGCTGCTTTCATTTTATGTTCTGGTAGCTCAAACTTTATTCCTTTTATATTGTATTTGGGTCTTTCCCACCGTTTTGACCATGGTTTAGGTTTCATTTGTACCTGCAGCTAGAGTGAAAGATTAAAAAATGAAAAAAAACCCAAAACAATAAAAAGGTATTAAGGAATTAGATGTTTGATTGTGATCTTAGCAAAAGGTGACAACTGCTGCTTTAACAGGAGGAAAGTAAGAGAAAACTGACCAATATGTCAGCGTGTTTAGTAACTCCTACTTTATGATTGTTATAGTATCATGTAAAACTTTTTAATTAACACCATCTTGATTTACCAGAGTCTTTAATTGAAACATAAATTGAAGCTAACTTATCTTTTGTAGTTTTGCTCCCTATTAAGAAAAAATAAAAGTAGCATGAGAGGGAAAGGGAGGAATTATCAGTGAGTTTCTACACAACATTCTGGCAGGGTCTGCTGGTTTCGGGATCTTCCCTGAGATGCAGATTTTAGGTGACTCTTCCATCTTTCTTACCTTGCTTCCTGACACCAACCACTCCTGAATCAGTAACTACATTAAAAATAACATTCCTGTAAGAAAAGCTTTCCCCTCTGCACAGTTCTACAGAGGAATGTGGAGGCTGCTCCTCTTTGCATGTCTTCAAAATTAACTCCAGAGGATGGTAGAGGTTTACATTCCCACCATTCTTTCATTATAGAAATGGCACAAAGACTTGCCTGATTTTACCTATTTTTGTCACCCTGGTAACTGATGTAGCAAAGAGCTGCTACAGCCTGCCAAGATAACAGTCATAAATGGAAGTTGAAAATAATCCTGTGCTTTCCCTCTGAAACACACGGCTCCTACCTTGTTCACAGGAATTTCCTCGTGGGCCATACGAGGCACAGGTTTCATATTGACATCGAAGGTGCTGTACTCGGGGAGGGCATCTCGCAGGTACATCAGGTGCTCATCCAGCCTCTTCTCCAGCTTCAGCACCTCGATGGCCTGGATTCGAGGACTGTACAGTTCATAACAGATTTCAACCCCTTAGAGACAGAAAGCCTGGTTTAATGAACCAAATCCAAATTCAGGAGAAATACTAACACCTACGCAATATTGCTTCAGTTACACATTCCTGTATCACTGCAAACTTGTTTTTAGTCCTCAGAGCACTACAGTGCTGTGTGCACTTGTGATTGGACTTGTGCACTGTGTCTGCCCATTTCTTCGTAAATTAAATCTTTGATACAGAATGGCTTAAGAGACTTGAATGGCTCAAATTTAAGGAAGATGAGCTTGGGTTTTAAACTTTATTTCCTTTTGGTTACAATGGCTGTTAATTATGCATCTCAGTGTAGGTGTAGTGTGTATGAAGAGACACCCACCCCTTTCACATTCGCCCTCAGAACTCCACTATTTGCACTGCCCCGATTTTGTCATAATCCAGAATGTGAATATGTGATAAAACTCTTCTAATCTGTTGCTTGTTGAAACAGTTCACACCTACATGCCCAGTTCACGAAAACACAAAGTGCTCAAACTGGGCTGGTATTTACATGGCAACAGACAGCCCAGGCTCAGACGTAAGAACAAACATCACAGAACGTCTAAAAATTACTGTGCAGTTCCATGCCTTCAAGTACAGAGCACATCAACATTCCTGTGTACACAGTTTTAAACTTGCTTAAGACTCTAACAGGCAGACTTACACTTTCACTTCAATCTGCTGTTTTCCTCCCCAAAGACTAAATTTCTACAACACATTTTTTGCTGAACACTTGCAGCATAATTACCACAGATGAAACCCTACCTTGGTCTTCTATGACATTGCGAAGGACAAAGGTAGCGCCGAGTCCTTTCCCTCCCCTCTGAATGCAGATCCCAACAAACCGCTTGGATTTGTCACTGGCGTAGGGATCCGCAGTTGTCACAGCGAGTACGCTGCCTGCCAAAAAACAGGATTAAAATAATCAGCCTGTCCCAGTTAATATGGACCAAAATGTGGGAAGAGCCAAGCAAAGTGCATCTATTCAGGCACATTTTGAAAATACTTTTACTTCCCATCAAAACTGCCAGAAACAGAAAAAACTGCTAATGTGACCTGAATTAATATAGGTTGGAGTGATACTGCAAGTTAACAGCAAACTTTCCTCACCTTTATTTTTTTGCTTTTCCCTATCCAAATTGAATATAATTAATGTATTTTTTTCTTTAGCTCTACTGGTAAACCATATGCTCAAGTGCCAGGATTGAAAAAAAAACAATGTAAGGAACACATTAGGATTGCTCTTTTAATGAATCAGGATATAAATATCAGATTAAAATACGAAGTATTATGTACAGAAACACATCCTAGTCGATCTAACACACCTAAAACTTTGTATTTTATGCTATTCTACATATGTCAACACTTTCTAACACCCCACACAATGTAAAATACTGAAAGAATTATGAAAGTTTTAGTGCTGACACTGACCAACATAGAATTCTGGGATGTTGAACACCTTTCTTCTCTGTATCATATCCTTTCTTTCTATATAGTATTTTAGAGGATCCGTTCTCCCTCTGGGAGGTATAAATTCAGGGCTCAGGAACCTGTAGGAAAAGCCAAACTTTTAGAAGTATGAAACAAAAGTATTTGCATAAAAAATACAAGACCATTCCAAGTATTTGGCCTAAGAATTACCAGCTGCTGCCTTTTCAGAGATATGAACTGCAGTGTATTAAATCATCAATTTTATTTAATTATTGGGTTTTGTTATCTAAAAGGAATTTTTGTGGGGTTTTGATGTTGGTTTGGGGTTTTTATGTGGCTTTTTTTGTTGTTGTTCTTTTAAACAGATTTTTTCCCAAACTAGTACTACATGATGGTCTCAGAGGAGCTGACTGAAGAGAGGACAGTTCAGTCAGTGCTGTCACAGCTTAAAAACAATTTAATTGTAATTAATGGTTTAATTGTAATCCCCATGACAGAACACTTACTATCTGTTGACTTTACAATAACAGATATGGAAGAATCTATTAAAGTTTTCACAAATTGATTCTACAGGACACACCACATAATGTCCTTTTGTGTTACAGAATCTTAAATGGACTGGTGAAACTGTTTTCTGCTACAAAAAACTTAAACCAAGCCAAAGAATTTCCCCATGGCCTGGACCTCAGTTATCTGATTGTTGAGTTGAGTGCACACTTCCTGACATGGATTGGCTTGAGCTGAGAACCATTTCCAACAGATATGTGGCTGTGCTCACTCTGGGCTGGATGGCAAGACCACCAGGCCTCAGAGTGGATGGATGAAGATGGACTCAATCCAGTTGTACAGATGCATCTTAAAAGTCCTGGATCAGCCCAGGAGAGAAGTGCCCAGCAGAGAGGAGGACAAATGCAAATCTGCCCAACAAACCTTATGGGGGCTGTGGGGGCAGCAGAGGTTCTGGCTGGTGCTGCTGCCTACAGGCAGCCCCACAGGCAGCAAACATCACTAAACCTAATCATGATCTTCAAAGTGAGGCTTTTTGGAGGGGACAGATGAACAATACAGTACCACCACTCTTCTTCCAGACACAGCACTGCCGTCTGAACTACTGGGTCATTTAAAGCAATGCAAATTGGGTTTAAAACCCAGGGAGGTTGTGGATGCCCCCATCGTGGAAGTGTTCACAAACAGGCTGGATGGGACTTGCAGCAACCTGGTCTAGTGGGAGGTGTCCCTGCCCATGGCAGGGGGGGGTGGAATGAGATGATCTTTAGGTCCCTTCCCACCCAAACCATTCTGTGATTCCATTAAATGGATTGAGGTGACATTGAAAATGCACAGAATGAGACATCTAATGAAGGCTACCAGGTCACAACAAGTGACGCATGTGCTCTCAACCAGCCTTGAGGTCCAAGGCAAAGGCAGACACAGGACCTCTGTCCCTGTCACCCCCAGCACGCTAAAAAGATGCCTTTAACTAAAGAGATGCCTTTAATAGACATAATCTCCCACATTAATCCCAAATTTGCAAAAGTATTTACTGCCCTACATTTTTTTTCATGTTTCATTGCCTTTGGAAATTCCAGAAAACAGTATTTTAAGGTGTTTTGAACATATTTCAACACAAATGGTCCTTGCTAGAGTTTTACAAACTGTGTAGGGGTAGTTTTTTGTGTAATAGTTCCTTGAGTCTTAAAGTAAATGCTCACATAGTGACCAGCTTCAGCACAGCCCAGGTGAGGCTCTACAAGTTCAGGAGAGCAGTGGGACACCCTCACCTGCTCTCCTCCTTCTGCGTTTTCCTGTCAATAATGACGGGCTTCGGAGGCGGCTGGAATTTCGGTGGCTTTCCATCGCTGCTCACTCGATACCCCGATAAAGACAAATATCCTGTAAAATACAAAACAACATTTAAAATACCCATGACTTCAAGTTGAACCTCCCCCACCAAAGCAGGACACGACACCACAACCCGCCCGCCAGGCCAGGGAGGGCAGGAGCCTCTTCCCCCCCGCTCTGTGGGCCAGGGAGGAAGGCGCCGGGCAGGGGGGAGGCTCGGGGGTGTCCGGGGGGTGAGGGCGAGGGCCCGGGCACTGCTCACGGCCGGGCAGGGCGACGGCGGCGCCTCTCCACACCAGCCTCCCACAGGCGGCCGCCATGGCGGCTGCGGCGCGGCCGCTACGGCGAGCGTGAGGGGACAAAGCGCGGCGGGACGGAGCGCGAAGGCGCTGCCGCCTCAGGGGACGGTGTTAAACTGGAGCGGGTTTAGCTGGATACTGGGAAGAAATTCCTCGCTGTGAGGGGGTGAGGAGCTGGAACAGACTCCCTGGAAAAGCTGTGGACGTCCCATCCCTGGAACTTTGTTCAAGGCGGGGTTGGATGGGGCTGGTTTAGTGGGAGGTGTCCCTGCCCCACGGCAGGGGCTGGAAGGGGCATTAAAGACCCTCGAACCCAAACCGTTCTTTGATTTAAGGATGAAGGGAAACAAAGCGGCCCCTTTCACCTCCACCTGGCAGGAGGACCGCGGCCCCAAGGCGGCGGAGAGGGGCAGGTGCTGTCGCTGGGATGCGGAGCTGGAGCTCCCAGCGCATCCCCTGGGTCATCAGCGGCGGTGGCAGCACAGCGCAGGCACACTCGGAACAGGGCCTGGGGCATCACAGGGATCACCACAGTTTATGAATTCTGGCTTTGCCACATGAGAGTGGTGGGATGTTTTCCAGCAACACACCTCTCTGTGTCTTCGTGATAAAAACACTCAACTAAAATTTTTTCGAGGCCATTTTTATCTCTGTCCATAACTCAGATATCATGCAGTCCCAGTGCTTTTCACCAAGATTAGTTTAGAAATTATTACATGCAGAAGTGCTGTTGAGGTACTTTTAATATGTTTGTGTCAGTCAGGTTTCCTTGGCCATCAGTCTGGATTCAATTAGCCGCTACAGAGGCAGGAGGAAGGTGAATTTTAAATGCAGGTCTATAAATAACAGCCCACTGTTTAAACTTCGCGGAGATGCACTTCAAAATGTCGCTGACCTCATGAACTACTTAGATCCATCATGTTACCTGTGATGTTACCCCAACCCCTTTTATAGGTTGCAGATTACTGCCCAAGCCCCCACATTAACAAGAGTAATTTTCTACGTTGTGATCTGGTGCTTGGTTTCTTAATTGTGCTTTAGAAGACTATAAGGTGTGCAGAAGACAAGTCACAGTTTTTCTGTGATCTGCTGATTAACAGTGAGTTATTAAGCGGGACACGGATGGGACAGAAGAGGGCACTCTGACCCTTAAAATACAAAACAACTCCACCAGCACTGAGGACACCACTCCTTCTCAAGTTTAATCTTTTCTTATGTTCTTATCCCTTATGTAAGCACTATTAAAAAGGTAGAATAATATTTTTCAGGGGGTGAGGAATTATCATGTAGGGGTAATTCTAATAACCTAATGGTGATTGAGGAGATAACAAAATAGCTGAAAGGAGATGTGTAGGCTACGACTTGTAAAACTGCAGATTTGTTACATACTTACAACTATCTTTAAAGAAGGGAATTGGATGTTTCAGTGTCAGGGAGCCACTTTTAACTCCGTGGCTGACCACTGTGGATTGCACGCTAACAAAACCATTTTGATGGGCTGGAACTGCCCTGAGCTCAGGGCTTCCCAAGAGAACCTCACTTCCCTTGAGGTGCCCTACAGGATGCAGAAACTTGCCCCTGTGTATTTCCCAATTCCTGTGTGGGTTGTTGAGGTACCCTGGCATCAGGACACTGGACCATGTGTTGTTCGGTCTGTTTTTTCAGGAGCAGCTTTCTTGAGTTTGAATTACAGGGGCAAGACACTCACCTTGAGTTTCTTCATTCTGTCACATCAGACAGAATAGGAGAAGAGCTACCTCCCTACTCTTCTTGCCTATATAATAAAATCTATGAAAATATGGATCACTTTGCAATCACTGGAATAGGATGAGGTTCATAAATGAAAGGCATCACTGTTCTCAGGTGATATAACAAAGGAGGGCAATGAAGGTGGTGAAGGGCTTGGGGGGAAGTCATATGAGGAGTGGCTGAGGGCACTTGGCTTGTGCAGCCTGGAGGAGACTGAGGGGAGACCTCATTGCAGTTACAACTTCCTGGTGAGGAGAGAGGAGAGGCAGAGAATGATCTCTTCTCTGTGGTGACCAGTGACAAGACCTGAGGGAATGGCCTGAAGTTGTGTCAGGGATGGTTTAGGTTGGATTTTAGAAAAGGGTTGTTCACCCAGAGGGTGGCTGGGCACTGGAACAAGCTCCCCAGGGAAGTGGTCACAGCACCAGCCTGACAGAGTTCAAGAAGTGTTTGGACATCACTCTCAGGCACATGGTAGACTTGATGATCCTTGAGGGTCCCTTCCAACTCGTCTTATTCTGTGATTAAATAGACTTTGGTACTTCTCTGAATTAATTCTGACTGAGTTGAACATATTTCTAGTCCCTACTGTCCAATCCTGGGAAAACTCACTTATGGTTCCTTACTACTCAAATCTGAATTTCTTTGGGAAGAAAAACTGGACAGATACCAAACAGTGCTTATCCTGATCCTCTCTCATCTATGGAAGTGGGATGTGGCCAAGATCTTCCACTGAATGCCATCCTTCATGTTAGTGTCTTTGAAGTCTCCTCCCTTATTTCAACACCCTTCTTGAGGTATTTGTTTCAAAACTGAACATGGCAGTTCAGCAGTGGTCACAGTCACCCCAAACACCCTCAGTTATCCAGCTGGACAAACTGCCACCTCCAGCCTATTTCAAACCCAAATCTCTTTTGACATCAGCATTTCAGCGTCTTCCTCCCTTGACATGTCTTTGCAGATGTATCAATAAAGTCAACAGATTCTCCCAGGTCAGCAGTACAACTGATCCCTCTTTGCACTTCCTTGCTAAAGACTTCACTGAACGATGGTCCTGCTCATTAGAGGAAAAAAGGCCAATGTTTAAGGAGGGAGAGCCTGTGTTTTTCTCCCTGCATTGTCACTCTGAGTCATTAATTTTTGATTTATGTGCTTTAACTCAGCTTTGTTGTAACAAAGCCTGAAGAACAGACTTTCTCAGATCATATGCTGCATTTGGAAGGTAAGAGGGGGGTACACATTTTTGGTGTGGAGATGCCCAACAGATTGTACTGGCCTGAGCTGACCTGCTTACCTGAAATTAACCTGCTCATGTCCCCAGAAATGCAGTGCTTCAGTCCCAGCACCAACAGGATCAGGGCTCTCAATATCACCTTCCAAAACAGTCTGCACTGCAGTCTGAAATCCCAGATTTCTTCTGAGCACCTGAAGCCCCATTGCAGCAGACCCAATACAACTGTCTGTGGCCTGTCAGAGGGTGTGAAGGAGTGAATTTTCATGTTGCCCAAGGGAGTATGGACGTCTTTTTATGGAAACACAGCAAAAAGTTGTAACACCTGCTGTTATTATTACTGTGTCTCTAATCAAAAAGAGACATCTGCAAGGACCTAAGCTGCTCTGGAGATCTGATTTGTTGTCCATTAGGGGCTGAGAAGAGGCAGCTGGATGTCCCCAGATTATGAAAGAAATGGGACTGGCTAAGGGACGGCCTCTCCACCTCATCTTCTAGCTAAATTGTGCCCTTTTCAGAACATCTGTCAAGCTGTTCATAGCTGCTGTAGCCCTAGCACTGCCCTAGCAGTGGCTGGTGGAGCAGACATACCTCTTTTCAGACTGTCCAGATGTATCTGAATCCTTCAGGCTCTCTTGCAAACCTGTGTCAGCAGAGACACAAGGCTATGCCTGGATTCCTCTGTTCCTGTTTATCCCAGGTACTAAAGCAGCTCTATAAACTACTCTGGAAAGTTTTGAGTATGGTGGATTTTATTAGAACCTTTAAACAATCTGATGTCAGCACTAGTCTTTCTGGAAGCTTCCATTAATGAGACCTGAGTTGTTGGTTAACTTAAGGTGAATTAACCTAGCTGAAAATAATCAGAGAAATCCCAAAATGTTGCTTAAAATGACCTCAGGTGCCAGACCCCTCTGGATAGAGCAACTGCTCATTAAGGTGGCCATGAAGCACCCGCAGTTACATTTTTGACCTTACTGTAGAGCAAGCAAAGAGGAGAGGGAGAGCTGTTCTTCAGACAGAGCATCCTGGCACTGAGCTCAGGAAAGCGATGGACTGGAAAATCTTCAGCTCGTTCTGTCAAAACAGCCCCGGGCCTCGGTTGTTTTGGAGCGTGCATCCTGCTGGAGCCACACGCAGTTAACCCTGCCAGGCCAGTGCATGTTCTCCCCCCTGTGCAGTGCTGGGAAAGTGGTCACATCTGCTCCTGTCAGCCTGAGGCTTCCAGAGGGCCTCTGGCAGTGGGCATGGCTTCTGCAGCACATCAGAGCTGTGTTCATGCACACCTATGCTTTTCCATTTCCTTTTCCCTTTGTTTCATTCCAGCCCTGGAGGGTAAATTGTTATTGTATAACCTGTGTGGGAGAAGAAAAAAAAAATGTGTGCCAATGATTTCTGTCAGGGTGCAGGGGATATATGAAACGTGAACTGGTCTGTTGGTAGCTTTACCAGTGCCTCAGTAGATACTGGCTCTGTGTTCAGAGTCAGAAGTGTCTTTAAATTCCTCCTGGAATCTGTGCTGTTTTTAGATCATTGAGAATTTGAGCTCTGTGGCTTTGTGGTTTTTCTTGGGTCTTTTGCTATTGATTATGTCCCCACTCCTCTTAATTATGTTCCCACTCAGAATTCAGTTTCCTCTGGGATGAGTGGCACCCTTACAGGTTACAGAAGTGACAACAACACTGGCTGATCTCACCATTTATAAAACACTTGATTCTCCTAATTTTCTGATTTAGTAAGAAATTTTAAAGAGGAATTGTGTCTAATATGCAAACCAATGTTGAAATTAATCCAATAATCCAATAATCTGTGTAAAAGACAAGTATATAATTGCTTTAGAGGTTAAAAGTGTAAGATGTTATGAGTCTGGAGAGTTATGAAGAGTGTGTGTCAAAGTAAGATTAGGTTCAGTAAATGATGCCAGAGGTCTTCCCCTTTGGCAGTAAATCCTTGGGTCTTGAGTCCTGTATGGGTCCAGATGCCAAAGGGTGTCCTTGCCTCTGAGCTTTTATAGTCTGAATGATGGAGGCTGAGTTCTGGAGCCATTGTATGGAAAGCTGCCCCAGAAACACCATTAAACAAATAATTCATTGACTAGTCCAGGCAACTCCTTCAGTTCTTATCTCAAACTGAAAGACATGTCTTGGTTTGGGAGCATCTGTCTCATTCCAGAAATTGGAGGTCTTGTCCTTCAGAAACAGTCTGGAACACGTTGAGAACCCAAAGAGACCACTGATGTCCCCCTCCTGTTTCCTGAGATGCTAAAAAAAGACCCAATTGAAATGGATTGTAAAAGAAATCCCATTCATCTTGAAAGGCAAGTGTAATCTAAAGACTGATGGGTGAACTCCCAGGTACCTTTACATTTCATAGAGTCAATATTTGCTCTTTCTCCATTTATAACCCCATTACTCTCTTTAGGTGGGCAGGAGATTTCAAGGGGGACCATTTGTTTTTCTTGATTAATGCATTAATGCTGGTGGTTTGTCATAGTAAATTATATCTACTATCTCAACCTCCATATGTAGGAGGAAAAGCAAGTAAAAATTTATTATCAAATTGCCCAAAGTCACAGCTTCTCATTATTTTTAACAAAACAAATCAACTTCTGCTCTTCATTATTGTGTGACTAGTGACTAACCTGAAGAGAAAATGTCTCTTATATCCTTTGTTGTAAAAGCCCTTTTGAAATTGTAACATTATTTTCTACTGCACTGGCTAAGCTGTGTGCAGTACTATTGTGTGAAAATAGGTGGGAGAGACAAACTGCTTCTTTGACTTATGTCTCACTTTGCTTCCCTCTGGACTCACAGCAGGGCTTTCACCTGAGAACTGGGCTTTACAAGCTTTGAGTCTCTGTCTCTTCTACCACAGAAGCAGCAGCAGCTCTGGACACTGGCTTCCTAAACCAGCTGAAGAAGCTCGCAGCTATCCTAGTTATTCACAGCACCATTTGTGGCAATCTTCTTCATGTGAAAACCAAACTCCCTCAAATCAGACTCATTTTAATGGACAAAGCTGCTTTTCCTGTACTGTCAGAAGGTACATTTTACAGAAGGAGAATTAGGTGGAGATGAGCTGGTGTGCTGTGTCAGGATAGATTCAGTGAGCTGAAAAAAATTGTTTTACCTTTCACTGTGGGAAAGGAGAAGGGAATTTGGTTAGTTATGCATGTCCAAGGTGGGGTTAGCAAGTGAAGCAAGAAATTACCAGCAGTGTAGTAATAAATATAAGAGATTCTCCATGGACAACAATACCTGAGATTGAGAATGACCAGGGAAGGGCTGTGCATGAAGCAGCACCCAGGGGATAAGTGCAGGACAGGGCAGAGCACAGCACCAGAGTGTTGGGCAGGGAAAGGCTGGGAGGGTGATGCTGGCTTGTCAGTCTTCACAAGGGGATTGTCCAGCAAAAACTGAAAAAGTTTTGGAATCTAAATGGGCCCTAGTCTCTTTTTGCCTCTGCTGAGGTGTTTCTGAGGCAAGTTACTTGTGTTAGAAAAGCCATTTTTTGTACTTATTTTATGTAATCTCTGGATGCATGCAACCACTAAACTATGCCCATACACACCCAGCTCTGCACATAACACTGCTGTCAGTCCAGGCAATGCCCAGCCTGGTGAACTCTGACATTTGCAAATCTCTTGTAAAAAAGCTGTAAAAACCTGTAAATTTCCCTTCCTTCCTCTGCATCCTTTGTAGCAGGTCTGGTGAGTAGTGTTACTGCATTAGGTATCAGTGATGTGTGAACCAGGTGCCCAGAGACAGTGATTGCAGCCAAATTTCAGTATGAGCTTTCTGCGCTGGGAAGTATCTCTTGACCTAGAAGCAAGTTAACTGGAGTTCCCTAATGATAGTGTTGTGGCTACAGAGTGCAGAGATTTGACTGTCTTGGACTTCAATATCCTTGCAAATTCCTTGGGTTGTTTTAGATGACACAGTCCAGTGCTGCCTGCACTGCCCAGCACACCTGGACTTTGTCACTGGATAATCTCTTGTGAAAAAAATACCTGATGATATTATTGGCCTGAGTACTAAAATGCATGTGAAAGCATATGGTTACTCTTGAAACAGCCCTCTCAGATGGGAAAGATTTAAAAGAGGAAAGGAAAATGTATGTTTAAGTACATGTGAATGGAGAACACAAACCTGTTCTCCTTGCAAATGGTAGATGTAGTCCGTTGTTGAATTTGCACTGATGCCAGTGAAATTACACTTGGGATGAATTTTCCCCATTCAGCAGAAAAACATTTCCTCTGATTCCCTTTGATTTTTTACCAGTTTGTGATCTGTGAGCCAGAGGTTTTTTGTGTAATTTGCTATCTGTACAAAACCAAGGGAAATACCCTCTGCTCCAAGGGAATGATAAATCTGAGGCGAAAGCTGACCTATCTGAGTTATGTTGGAACAAGGGAAGCCAAAAAGGTTTTTGCATTGACTTCTCCAGATCAAACTTAAGCACAGTCTATGCTGAATGCTCCTGAAGGAATGGTCTGTCCTACTGATCACTGTAAATAGGAGCACAAACACATAGCAACCTGGGCTGTTGCTGTGCTGGAGTCTGGAGACTGCAGAATGCACTGTCAGGCTTGCTGGGGTACCAGAAGGAGAAGGTGCTGTAGCACTGGCAGACAATCTACTCTGGGATTATTTTTCTGTTCTCAGCCCATGCCACTGTGTCTTCACTAAGGATATCACAAACTCCTGAAACACTCTTGGGTCTCTTAGAACACATAATCTGGTTGTGGTCATGCTATCAAACTCCAAACCACGATTCCTTCCTGCCTATTGGGAATGGCCAAAGTTCCTGCCAACTCCCAAGCCATGCTCAGAAATATTCTGGGTGCCAGGTGGCCTGGATCAAAAGTGAACCAATGACTAGTCCAAAATGTGAGTGGCAGTGCCTCTGTTCAGACCCGTATGTGGTTCAGCCTATTAGTATTGAGGTGGATTTTATGAAAAGGCTTCATGACAATGCTTGGAAACAATCCTTTTCTGGGGAATGGTCTCTGGTAACAAAAATGGCTTTTCCAGTGTAAGTCATAACAGTAGTTTCTGTAAGGAAACTGTGGAGGAGGACTGTGTGTGGAGGATGTGTGCCCTAAAGGGACAGAAGAACCTGGGGGAATGCTGAAGGACTCTCTTGTTGTCCTACATGCTACTGCCTTTGCATGCCCTCAGAGTGAAGTACAGAGGTTTGGGATATGCCCATGGTATAATTTAAAGGATGAATGTTGAGATGATTCCTATTTTTTATCAAATAACTTGATAGCATGTTACTCCCACAGGACAGGCAGAGAACTTCTAGACAACTTAATCTGAGAAACAATTCCGGTTCCTGTGGAAATTAAGGACAATGTAAATTATTTGTGAGGGTTGATAGTAAAACAGGAAAAACAAAAGGGAAGAACCTAGTGGAAATCCAGATTAAAAGGGGTCTGTAACGTGAAGTCACTCATGTCTGCATAGAAGCAGGATTGAGACAATTCTCCTTTGACTATCATAGGTGAGATAACAGGAAAAACATACTGCTGCTCACATTGAACCAGCTGGGATGCCTCTGCTCTTCAAAGCCAAGACCAACGAGGTCAGAGACAGGTATCTTCAAGTGTCAAATTCAGCCTCTCATCTAAGAAGCACTCCCAGAGAACTATTGAGTATACTAATGGAAAGATAGTGGTGGAAAATAGTAAAGCCAGTACCTACCATTACCCAATTAATGGAGAAATCTACCCAGAAGAACTGTTAGAAGAGGACTTAGGAGTGCAAGGTACCAACTAAACCCAACTGGATATGCTGATCCCAGAAAAATCACCAGATTGCACAGTATCCTCTAACCTGGAACATGGAGCCATTATAGTAAAGAGAATGCCAGCTGAGAGAGGTTTCAACACCAGTTACTTGGTGAGACATGAGGAGAAAGTTTTCAGCTTTGTTGTGGATCACTTTATAGTCTCCAAATATTTTACTTTTGACATTTTCGTGCATTGGAGGAGTTTGCACCACTTTGTTCAGTGTTTCCCAATGTTTCAGTGGGATAAGTGCATTGCTTGGGGCTTTTGCTCTACACAGAATTTGGTTGAAACACTACCCCCTCTTGAAACCCGTCCCAGTATGGAGCAAAGTCCTCCAGGTTTTCAGTTCGTTTTGTAAACTGAAGTGATTGAGTGGCACAAAATGTGAAAACTTCAAAGGCTTTTCAGTTTGAATATTCTGCACAGCTGTTGTTTAGCATTGAATATGGAGAGAGTGGAGGATTTTACTTGTGAGATACTTGGTGTTGTATTGCAAAACTGCATTATGTGAAGTCCTCTGCCTTTAAATTGATGAAAGCAAACAGTGTTTACTTCCATGAGTAACCCCATCTGTTTCCATAAGACATTCTTAGGGGAAAGATTAAGAAAAAAAGGAAACAAAGAGCTGTACTCTGCATGGAAACTTTGCTATTTTATATTGAAGCTCTGACCACCCAGTTTACATATATTTCTGTAGGTATAAATGCACATATACTTTGTTATTAATTTACATTCATTTAGAAGGGATGTGGCCAAGTGGAAAGAGCTCTGGCTGGACTTAAAAAGTATTTAATATTTTCTTATCTCTGTCAATTTCCCCTGGCTGACATTGAAAAAGTAGTGAACATATGACTGTTCTTCAGCCATGTGTGAAGTGGCAGAATGCAACAGGGCCTTTTGGAGAGTGCTTTGAGACCTTATGGAAAAAAATAGTAAGAAGTGAATAATGTTACTAAGGTTAGAAAGAAAGTCTAGTCTTAGAAAATTTGTATTAATAAATCTGCTTGCAACTGTGTAAACAAACAGAGCTTCAATCCTACATCTGGTTCTCTAGCTGAGAGCTGTTCCTGGTCCAGCTCTTCTGACCAAACTTTGGCTGTTGATGGTTTAATCAGCAAGGAAGATGTCAATGGTGCTGGGTCAGTAAAAAATAGGAAACCATTACCAAAAATCAGCCCTGGAAGGAAGCAAGATCAGCACAAACAGCATTAAACTGGGAATCATCCTAACTGGGTCCATTCCTGATTACCATTTATGAACCGGGTAATGTTGGGGTAATGAAACTGAATGACAAATTATTTCCTTTCTCACTGCCTCAGTTTCCCCAGTTGCAGTTGTACTTAACTGTAATTTGGGATTTTGCATGCATGTTTCAGATATTACAGTTTTATGTGCAGCAGGAGATGGAGAGGATCTGCAAGAGAGGAGCATGTGAGCAGAGAAAAATGCACTTAAGTAACAGTCAAAAAGGACTGAGGTACAGTTGTTAAGCATGTTTGACTTAGTGAGACTTCTCTACAGTTAATCTGTGGAGGGAAGAGAGCAAATATCATTCCTCCAAGCTAAGATGTAATGCTGGACTGCATCAGTACTGGCCAATTCCCACTTCTGGGTGGCTTTGGGGCAAGGGATCCAGGAGACTGTGTATCATTATATGTGTTATTACCTATCCCCAGAGACATATTTGGAGGCATGGATGGATTTCGAGGGCTGTTACTGCTAAAAGTAAAGTTCCATTTTGGTGTTGCCTTGATTCATGTTTACCCCATGAGACTGTCCATGACAGACATCCTTTGTCTGTGCTGCGCTGGGACAGGTGGCCTCTTTGCCTTCCAAACACAGCTGATGTTCCCACATGCCCCAGGGAATAAGGGCATTATGGAGATGGGCTTTAACTGAATTGTCTGCTTCTCAAAGGCAAATTTTTCTTTTCCTTTTTTTTCTTTTTCTTTTTGGCAAGAGTTGCTTTCTTCTTTCCTTTTAGAAGGCATCTGTATAGACTTAAAAATAAAGCCCTCAGAGGACAGGACACTGATGTCAACTTCCTCCCCTTTGGTTTGACTTTATTCACAATAACCTAAAGGGCTGCTCAAGCACGCTGCCCATGTTTAGCCTTAAACCCTTTGTCACCAGAAGTTTTTTTTCTTCCCCATATACTGAGTCAGCCAAACCTAATTACCCTTTAATCAGTAAAATCAACACCTGCTAACAGGGTGGGCTCTTTTCAGCAAATAGTGCTTCCCTTTTCCAGAGGCTGATAAATTTCCAGGGGTCCTATTGTTTCTTTGTCCTGCTGATAAGGAGCTTTGACTGATAATCTGGTAATGAGTATGGTTATCTCATGCCTGTAAGACAGCGCTGGTGAATCTTCCTCTTGGCAAGGGCAGCAGAACTAGGTGAGACAAGAATTATACATAGATGCCAGAAGTTAAATCTCCTGCTATTTTCTCTTTAAAACTTAGGTCAGGCCTGGAAAAATATGGGTCAGAGAGGTTTGGCAGGTGGGATTAAAGTATCAGGTGAAATTAAGAGCAAGGCAGCCTGTAGAAGTTCCTGTTTTTTTTCTCTTCCTTAGGCAGGCCTCTGCAAAAAGTAAGGGGGCAGAATTGTCCACAGAGAGAAGGGACTGGGGCTGGATTGTACAGAGCCTGTTGGACCTCAGGCTGTGTCTGTGCTATTAGGGCAGCCCAGAGTTTCCACTGTCTTTCAGGAGACTCATCTGCAGCTTCACTCAGTGTGTGAAGAGGTGTTGTGGGAAGGAGGTGCTTAGGTGCAGATCAGGCCAGAACAGCCTCTTGTTCCCGTGGTCATGGACAGGATTTGAGCTCAAACTGCAGATTTACCACACTGCTCTCATCCTCTGTGTTGCTGTTTGGAACTTGAGCAAGTGGACATATGGGCAGAGGGCAAAGAAGGCCACAGGACTTACAACTCCCTTTGGGGACTGCTTCTAGTACACAGACCATGCCAGGACAGACTTCTGGTGGAAAAAATTACTCTGGTGTTCATGGCAGCATTCTTGAAAATGTCTTTCACATATAATCAGGCAGCCAGTCTGATATTCATCTGAGAACAGCTGAAACATTGTTAGAAATTTTAGAATAAGAAACATTTTACAAGTTCACTCAACTCTGAAAAAACCCTAGAGCCCTTTTGCCTGAAGTTTCTTACACTTTTTTTTAGCTCTAAGATCAATGTTTTTGGAGAGTTTCACTTAATTCCATGTGGATGAACAGGACAGAGGAGTAAAAACCACTTGTGGTTTTCCTTGGATGTTTCCACTGAGGTTATTTTTGCTGGATAGGAGCTGCAGCTTTGTTCAGCAGCTGTGTGTGAGCTTGGCCCCATCTCCCCTTGGCAGCCCCACAAGTACAGCTCCATAGGTTTGAATATATGGATACACAAGCTGCTAAATGTCTGGTGTTTGCTTTGCCTGTGAAATACATCCTCCTGTCTCTGCACCAACACTCAGGTTCTGCCCTAGCCTGGATGTGTGGGATATGTCCATTATTTACAAGCAAACATATGCCTGAGCTGCAGCTAAGGCTGGTGACTGAAGCCCAGGACCCCCTTCCTGTATCCAGGGATGACAGAGTTCACCCATCTATCTGTGTCCCCAGTTCTCAGCTCTTTCAAATTAACATGACTGGCTTGATGCTGCCAGGATATGGATGAAAATTAGGCAGGATCAAATACTGCATGTGCTTCCAGGTGAGCTGGAGCCTTCCTTTAACTCTGCAGGATGAGCAGTTCTCAGTGAGCATCTAGGACCATGCTAGTTGGAGGTTAAAGTAATTACTGTGGAAGGGGCCAAGGCTCCTGGGTCTCAAGGCCAGGTTGGATGGGGCTTGGAGCAACCTGGTCTAGTGGAAGGTGTTTGTGCCCACGGCAGGGAAGCTGGAGTTAGATGATCTATCAAGTCCCTTCCAACCCAAACCATTCCACAATTCCATGAAAACCGCAGGTCTGGATCTGCTAAAAAACCCTCTGTTGAGTTTGACAAAAGATAGAGGGGTCCAGTGGGTTAGAGGGAGCTTGGCATGGCTTTCTGCTGTCAAAAAAAAGGAGGGTTTTGGATATGTGGCTGATACCAGTCCCATTCCTTCAATGAGATCCAGGAGGGTTTGATCCCTGGGCCTGTGCAGTCTCCTCCACTGTAGGATCAGTCTCAACAGGGGACACAGAATTGTCCTGTCACCAGCCTGGCAGGACACTGCTGCTCACACTGATTTCAGCAGCAGCCAGAAATACCCATCATACCAGAAATCCATGTGAATTCAGGTGCTTTGTTTTGGTCTCCCTCCTTTGAAAACTCTCCTCATCCTTCTGTCTCTCTGCACCAGAGAGACGAGAGCCCTGCATATCTAATCCAACAATAGCTGGCTTCTCCAACCCAGCCCCCCGGGGCACCCCTTTCCCCGACTGCCCCCCAGCAGCTCGCAGTGCCACAGCTGGACAGCTGCACACCAACAGTCTGCAGCAAATTTGGGCAAAGAGGTGGCTTTTAGGACCCTGGGAACTCCGCCAAGGCTCAGGTAGGTCTGTCTCATTCCTCAGCCGGGATTCATTCACTCGCAGGGATGTGAGTGTGTGTATGTGTGTGTGTGTGTGCCGAGTGCTTTTCCTTCCCCGCCGCTGGCTGCGAGCCTTCCAAGCAATGGGACTAACGCTGTTCTCCGGGCAATGAGGAGTGCTGGGCAGGGGCAGAAACCGCTTCCCTTTCCTCTGGAAGAAAACAAGCCGTAAGGACTCTCAAGGATGTGCTGCCCAGATGTGTTTCCCACCTCCACCTTCCTCCTAGGACTCATGTGCTTGACAGCTTTCAGCAACTTTGCCAAGACTTCTGCAGACTTCTCAGGTAGGGAGAAGCGCCGATCCTTTCCTGTGCTGCTCATGCATGGGGGCTCTTATTCCAGTGCTCAGGAGCAGGGAAAGGGGATGTGAGCAGATCTGGGATAGTTATGTGGGGAGTAATTTTAATCTTTTAAAAATAAGCCGAAGGTGAAAAGTGTCTTCTGTAAGAGGATTCTGAGTTTCTTAAAAACCTTTCTCAATAATTAGCAAAACTGTTTGAAAAGTGTTAGTCTGACTAACTTTGGGAAAAAGAAAATAATAATGTTAACTTGTGTAAGTTTGTAGCAGGAATGCTATTAACCTGTGTAAGTTTTTAGCAGGTCTTGTGCTGTGTTTCTCATAGGAGTGAAAAGAGGTAGATTAGGAGACTGGGAAGGTTTTGGACGTAAATTAAAGCTATCATAGCAAGGCTAAATTATTTTGTAGTGGGCCAGATTCCCTCCCCTTAACATACAGCTCCTGATTGTTGCAAAAGCCCCCTGAGCTGGGATAAAGGAGGTGCATGCACAGAACAAATTAAATTCTGACCCTGTGTTTTCTTAAGCTGCAAGAAAAAGTGTCTCATTTATTAATATTTTTTGAATCTAAAAATGTTGATAGTGCTTGTTTTGAGTTGTACACAGCAGGTAAATACCCAGCACTTTGAAAGTCTAGAGTCCCATGTAAGTTTTATAACTCTATAGCTGCATTAGTCAGTTTAAAATTATGTTTCTGCTTCTATTCTTTCTGGATGTGCATGTGGATCTGAGAAAACATAACAGATTTCATTTTGCAACTTTAGAGTTTGCTCGGGAGTGCCCAGTGAGGGCCACTTTTCTTTTAGGATATTGGTTCTAATTTTGGGTCTTAGTGTGAAGAGCTAGCCTGGCATACTCTTTAGGGGTGTTTTGCAAAACTCTTGTAGTGGATAAGAGCTGCCAACTATAGTTTGCTGCTGAA
This sequence comes from Nicator chloris, assembly GCA_013400495.1. NCBI lineage: Eukaryota > Metazoa > Chordata > Aves > Passeriformes > Pycnonotidae > Nicator > Nicator chloris. The sequence continues at coordinate 241,723 of WAAE01018193.1, read as the reverse complement.
AAAGTGTCATTTGCAAGGGTTGAACCTCACTGGACTTGAGTTTCAACACATCCCAGCACTGCTACTCGCTGCCTGGCAGTGCATGTGTCCGTGTGCTGTGAGAAATCTGTGTTAGAAAGGAGGAGCTTGTGGTGGAGGGTGGGGGAAGGAATATATACAGTAGCTGGAAGTCTTAATGTGAATTGAAGGGGGCCGGCTTGCCTGTGATTCAGTCTCTTTTGGGGGCACATCGGTCCTGGGGGCTCCCATTCAAGGCAGATCTGCCTCTGAATGGAAAGGACTGAGGCATTTCCCTGTTTCCAGTGTGCTTTTATCCTTTTCTTGGCACGGAGCTTTCTCTGTGCTCCTGCTTGCAAGCAAGTTGATGCAGAAGCGGTGCATGGAGTAGGCACGATGGGAGCAAAAGTTGCAACAGGGAAAGGAGTTGTCTTTCTGAAATGTAGATAAAGTTTTCCCAGCCAGGCCAAATTGCCAAGCGTTAAAATGTGTACAGGTGTCCCAGGGCAAAGGTGCTTTACATTGTGTTTGTACAACATAGCTGGAACAGTGGAAGGAAATTTGATAGTCTTCAGTGGTGCTGGCAGCAGGGCCAGATGCTGTTCTTTTAAAAAATGGATAAGAAGGTTGCTGATAACAAAATAATGTTTTCTGTAGCATCCAACTGAACTGTCATGCTTTGGGAGAAGAGGGGTGGCTTATATCCTGCATAAGTGTGAGGCAAGGCTGTACTCTGAAGCAGGGTCTGTAATCCCAACTGCACAACCTCTCATGAGTTTCCATAACTGCTGAAACCTTCTGCCAGGTCCAACCTATGTTTTCTGATAGCAGACTTGGCGAATGTCCCCAGTCTTGTTGGACTGACTGTACCTTGCAGGACAGGAAACCTGATTTGCTGCAGGAAAAGGCTGTACCCAGTGTGTAGCAGCTCAAATATAGTTTTGTAAGCTTAGGAGCAGGGTAACCACAAGATTAAAGGGGGGAGGAAAAGGTACAGCATTTCCCAAATCACACCTTATGCTTTCCCAGCACATATTGCACTGAGCCCATTCACCTGCCTCCAATGCATGAGGGTTTGCACCGTGTGCCTCTCTGAAGGAGCAGCAGCCCAGGTAACTCTTCCTACCTGATGGAGCATCTTGTCTGTCACTGTTATCCCTGTAAGTGAATTGTCAGCTGGCTTAAAGAATGGAAGGGGGGCAACCTTCTAACTTTGCCTATAATTGTTTCTGGCCTGTTATACACTTTTCTATACTTCAGCATCTTCTGAATTCTTCTCTGGCATGACTAGAACTGAACAGGTGAATATGTTTGGGGAAGACTTATAGCTTTACTCTACGCCATCCCACCTAGAGGTGATGCATCCAAAACATAAATTGTCTGCACCCCAGGGAGATGAGTGAATTTGTATTGGGTATTACTACTGAGAAATGTAATGCTTGCTGTGATCCCACAGAGGTTTCTGCAGCAGCTGGTGCTGCAGGGAGATGACAGAGCTCTTTGGGATGTAAAGGCTTTTCCAGCTTGCAAATGAATAGCAGTACTCTCCAGAGACAGCAGCTGATGCTCTTTGGGGAAGAATGGTGGTTTAAACTTAGTCCTGTAGACCTTGTATAGAAGCAAAACCTCTCTGGCTTCTCAGCTTGGTTTGACTCAGTATTACCAAGGAGGTGCTGCTGTTTGTAACAGGTCATGGCTGTGCAGTGACAGCCAGAGTGCATGGATCTAGTCCTGGAAGGAAAGCTCAGGGACAACAGTCTTTGAGCTCTAAGCAGATCGTTAATCAGCAGCACTGACCTGACTTACATGCTGCAGCTCTGCAATAGTGCTGGATAAAAGACTTACCAAGAACTTCACACCTAACCACATCCCACTGCTCCTGGTACTCTCCCACTGGCTGGGTCTTCAAGGGATGTGTCTCAGCTGCAGGAGGATTTCATTTTTATGTTGGTCCTGGCAAGGCACACCCTGAGAAGGTGCCCAGAGATGTGGTTAACTGAGTCTCAGCTCTCACAAGAGAGCACAAGCAGGGCTGATGGGGATTTCTAACCCCTGAGCACAGTCTCACATTGGGGCTCCATCCCTCCTGTTTGAACAGCTCAAACACCACAATGTGAACATGAGCAGTGCGTGTCCTGCTGGGGACTGGTGCAATCTGAGATGTAAGAATTCAAATTCCTTTTAAGTGAAGTATTTGAACTATGTGAAGAGTTTTGAAGTTGTTTTCTTTAATAGTTCTTTAAACACTGGTGTTTGCAGCAGGGTGTGGGGGTAGGAAGCAGATCCTGAGGGAGAGAGTGGAGTTATCAGGCACTTGGCAGCCACTTCTTAAGAAGACCTGGACTTTTTCTCTGTGGCTGCTTGTAGAATGGACTCTTGGTTTAATCTCATTCTGTGGTCTGTTCTTCTACTCGGGATTGTTTGAAGGCTTAGAACCTGCTGTCTTGATGTGTCCCTTACCCCTTATGTTCAAGGTGATGCTTGAGGACTGTGATGAGGTGTGGGATAAGAATCTGATCTTTTGAATTTCTGTACATTAACCATAAACCTCTAGTTCTAATCTCAGTAGCAGCAGTGAATTCTCCAAAATCCTTGCTGTTTGATAAAACTTCACCTTGGTTTTAGGCTCTTTCTAATTTTAGTGAGAGTCCAAGACAGAGCAATGCCCTTGCCCTGCCAGGGGAAGCTATGTCATAGCTCCTCTGTGTGGGCTCTGGGAGGCAGTGATCTGTGTGCAGTGCACAGGCCTTGCTCCTCAGAGGGACAAGGTTAATGAAACTGGGGCCAAAAGTAGCCTTTGGTGCTAACATTAAATGCAGGCATTGAAAACTTAGTCAACAGCTATTGCTCATATCCTGTGTGCTCTCTCTGCTCACCCACAATGTTCCTGTCTCTGAAGCTAAATCATGCAAACACATGTTGAATTTTGCTCTGCCCACTGCTGCCAAGTTGACCATTTAACTTCCAGCTGCATACCTGCAAGGAATTAAACTTATGTTGTTATCGTGCCGTGCTCCACTTCTCGTCAAGGATTTTTCCATTCATGAGCTGATTTCAGGCACATTGGGCAGGAGGGTAGTGGCATCGGATCTATGTAATTGCCACAAGTTTCATGTTAATGGAGACAGGTCCCTCTGCTACTGCAGAAAGGGTTGTGAACTCAAGCATTTACAGACATCAGAGAATCCACTGCAAAGCCTGAGCCAAAACCTTAGCTTTCTAGCATGGAAAAAGCTTGGCTGGGAGCTCGTGCCTTTTCTGACACAGGAGAACCCAGCTGAAAGAAAAACCAGCCCCGGTAGTGCTGATCCCCTTGGGCCTGCTTTAATGTTTATGTTCTTTGCATCAGATTTTGGCATAAGCTGGATGTGAGCAGCACTTTGCTTAAGGGACCTGATCGGGCATCGAGCCAGATGAATACTGGTAACTCCCATCCACACCCTGCAGGTGAGCCCTGGGTAGCTTTTGGAATCTCTCCCTGGAGGCTCATCTTAATTTTGAAAGCACAAAGATTTTTTTGTTGTTGTTATTGTTGGTGGTGGTTCGTTTTTTTTTCTTTTTTTTTTCCTTTTCCCCAAGAATATCAGGTTTCAAGTGAAAGCTGCTTTTGCCACCTCCCTGCTAATTGGCTCCGTGTGTTTGTTTGAGTGATGAGGGCTGGAGTTGGGGAGGTGAAAGACACTCTCCCTGATTGCATTTAATCGGTCCATAATAAAGGCAATTTGTTTGACGACTCCATTCACCAAATTATCACCAAAATCTACATGCTAACAGCTTCTGAGTGCCTAATGGCCCTGAATGGGTCCATGGTGTCAAGGAGGATTGAGGATTTCCATGTGTTGGAGGTTTCACGCTGTAAAAGAGGGCATTTTCAAGAGAAAGGCAGATACACCACCATACTGGAAAAGAAATTGTAACTCAGTAATGAGAGTTGAGTTTTTGACCCCAGGGGCAAACAGACATGCTTTAGACTTTGGCTAAAGACTTGGCCAAATCCAGGCCACCTCCATACCTTGTCTTGGGGAAGAGTTCTGAGTGATGAGGTAGAATGGACCTCAGGTTGCTGCTTAGAGAGGTCCCTGCCCCAGGTGATCTTTTCCTCCTCAGCTGGAGGCCATGTGTGCTACCCCATCCATCACAGCTGCCTGGGCTGCAGTTTGGCTTACTGAGGGCAAACTGCCTGTGCTGGGGTAAAGAAATTCTCCTTTGCAGAGCTGGCAAAATCCAAAACCTCATCAAAGGTGGTTTGGAACCACTTGGCCTCTTCTGGTTACTCCTCCAATGGGAGCTGAAGGGGATGACTGTGTCTGGGAGCCATGGCTGAGGGGTTCTCACAGGGGGAAGCTGCAACTGAGGTTTGTGTCACATATGTCTGTTTGCCAGTGGAAAAGAATCTAAAGACCTCAGAGAGCTGGGAGGTGTTGGAGGAGGAAATCAGTAGGGGTTTGGGTGGGTATCAAGTGCCAGATCTGCTGCTGTTGGGAGAGCAGGAAAAGAATCAGCAGAGGCTGGGGCTATCTTGGTGCCTGAGAGAGTTGTTCTGGTTTATCAGTGGGGATGCAGCTCTATGGTATCAACAAAACCACGTTACCAAGACCAAATACCATACTAAGCAAAGATACAGGTTTCTGTCCACCTCTGTCTGGAGGCATGCTCCAGAAGGCACTGTGGGTTTCTCAACAGTTGTGATGAAAATGCTGTGCCTGCTGACTGTAAAAATATTCAGCATTTACTTTTGCTGACAGCTGAGGGGACCAAGTTGAGCTTCAGGATGACAAACATGTGTTTCTAATTCCTTGTGTTTGTGGTCCTGGGCAGTCACCATGGGCACTGCTGTTACTGCTGCAAAAAAACCAGCTGCTAGTTGGTGTTTGCAGAAGCAGGGAAAGGAGACACAGTCTAGGAGGGATGGATGGGGCTGCTGTGGGTGCCAGGATGCCTCATGAGGGGTCTGTGTGAAACCTCATGTAGGCAATGACTTCAAGCTCAAGAGCCATATGTGTGCATCTGGCTCCTGTCATATGGAAATCCAGTGGTTTAGCCATCACAGCTGTCAGCAAGAGGCAAGGGACCTCAGGGATCCCAACATCTGTGTGATGACTGGCAATATTTATATTGTATCTTCTAATTGCAGGGACCCAGAAAATGATGAAGACTTCTGTTAGTACCAGGAACACTTTATTTAATTAGTAGTATTAACAAAAAAGGGGAAAAAACATCTACTGTTTTTTAATAATTTCAAAGTATCCCAATATCCCACTAGATGCACAGACAACTTGAGGAAATTGTCCTTGCAGCATTTGTCCTATGTCTGTGTGTTATCAGGAATACAAATGCTGCAGAATTAAAGAAAGCAACTGTTTATATCCTCAGGTAAAAAATTTTTCTTGATGTAAGACACTGTGAAAGCAGATTTTATATGTCACAAATAGTTTGGTCCATTAAAAAAAAGTGAGAATTTTGATGTATCCTTTTTTCAGCTGAGGTACTTAGAAGTTAAACTCACAATTTAATCTGAGAAGTGGGGAAAATAAGCTTAGTCTCTGCAGGAGGAGAAAAACCGTGTATTTACACTTGATGCTAATTTAAACATGGCCTGATCTCCCAAAGTGCTCGGTGTTCAGAGCTGAAGGTTGGCCTGTGCTGTGTTTAGGTGGGTGTGCAGGGATTTAGTTGGCCAACACCAGGGCTGTTTACATGTCTTATTTGAGACTGGCTGCTTGGCATGTTTGTGCAGGTATCGACTGAACTTTCTGTTTTGTGCTCCAAAATAGCAATCCCAGTCCCTGGGGTGGGGGACACCATTTAAAGCAACTGCCCATTTTGTTTGGGTTTTTTGTGCTCTTGTAATTTCTTTATACAGATATCCAAGACCTTCACAGATTGTGTCCCTTGAAAGGTGTGTGACTGCCTGCAGGAACAGACCCAACGTGCTCCTCAAAGTGGTTAAGAGGATTTTTGCTCAGGTTGCTTTGGTACAATACTACAAGGCTCCTTGTGTCCTTGCCAGTGCTGTGCCTCATTGATCCATCATTGCTGTTGTCTGGGATTTTTGTGCTCTTTCTAAAAGACAGCCACGGGCCCAAACCCACTCAGCTGTGAGGCAGTGTGCTGAATTGCCAAGAGCTGTGCAGAATGAACAGAAGCACAGAAGTTAATCCCAACCCATCTTGCAGATTAAAACTAGTGTAGAAGTAATAATTGGCAACATGTTTAAGAGAGCTGCTTGGGTTACCTGTTATTATTATTTATTTACTTAGCTGCTCGTTTTGCCTGAGGATGGATGGTGAGTTGTGACTCTCTCAGCCTGGGTTTGGGCTAATCCAAATGTGCCTGGCTCAGCTCACAAGTGAGGGTATGAACTCATTTGTAGTAATTAAAACGATTATTGTCTCCTCTTTCAGCATGTGCAGTGCCTGGCTGCCTGGAGCCCAGTGTGTGTCTTCTCACATCAGAGAGACAACGATGAATTGGTAGTTCTGGGTTGCACAGGAAAATAAATCTTTGCTGAGTCTTTTCAGATGTACTCTGTGCTCTTGAACTGTGTTGGTAGATGCTGTGGTGTCAGTGTTGATGTGGTGTCAGTGTTGGATGCTGAGGCTTGCTGTTCAATAATCCCTCTTGGATCCATCTGGATCCTTGCATGAAGATGGAGCAGTGAGTGTGACCTGCAGTTTTGGCAAACCCTGCAAATGCTCAGGTGTCAGAAGTGTGTTTGAATGAACAGATGGATGTAGGTGCTGCTGAAGAATTTTCAGTAGATGTTGTCCAAGCACTTCAGTTGTTGTGGGCAGTGGAGCTCACATCCACCTGTTGGCAAAGTAACCCACATCCTTAACAAAGAGGAAGAAAGATTTTAAAAATATATTCCCTTTTTTAATGTTACATTTAGAGAAGAAGGCCTAGAGACCCAGAGGAGATTCATCAGCCCTTTACAATAAAAAAACTTCACTGTGTACTTTTATGCACCAACTTTTGACCCGGTATCGGTGCACTATTACCAGGAGAGTAATTACCAGGAGAGAGATTTTTCACTCCTCCAGCAGCCCATAAAAGAATCAGAATCCTCAGGGTGTGAGAGGGAGCTGGCTTCAGGTGAGATACACAAAGTCCTTGACAAACTGGGTACCTGATGGTGCTGCTTGTCAAGAAGGGGCCATTTAGACCACCTACTCTGAGACCCCCTGTGTGCTTGCGTTATTTTATTTTCATCTGCTATCATATGCCTGTGGTTTTGCTGCTATGATATTATCAACATGTGTTGTATCAGCCTCAAGGGTTTAAAGTGGGCTTTTACTCCCACTAGTAAATATGAAAACAAACACAGAAGTGTGGGGATTTTCTGCTAATGTTTCCTCTGTGATTTCTGTATCACACTGTGGGCTGGTGTTGATATTAAGGGTGCTCTACAGCAGGTGCAATTCCTGACATTAATTTCCCATGTTTGCTGTATTTTGCAAAGGCGTTTGGCTCACATGTTTTTCCTAAAAGTTGTCTTGGGCCAAGAGTGCAGACACTTAGTGCAATTAAAATGATAGGTGGTAACTTGAGCTCCTATGGCTGGGTTGTGGATTATTGTTTTGGGCCCCAGTCTTTGGAAAATCTCTTCCCTCTGTGGTCTGTGTGGGGCCTGTACATGCAGTGCTGCTGTGGCCCTGGTGGTGCCCATGGGATGCTATGGGACAAAATTCTGCAATTCAGTTTTGAAAAAGTTTAGGTCTTGTGCAAAACATTCAAAAAACAGTATTATTATTGAAATCAAACATTTGGAAGTTAAAACATGTTAAAATTAAGGTACTTTTAACTGCTTGAGTCCAGCCCTTTGGATGTTTATGTTACTCTTAACTGAGAACATTCTTTTTCTCTACTTCCTTGGGATTCCTATGTTGTCCAGGGCACAGAACAGTGGCTTTAAAATTGTTTTCTTCATTTCTCTGTTCTTTATGTCCCTGGGGCCTTATTTCCTCTATGTTTAATGGTATTTCAATCCTATTATATTATTTAAACCCTATTCTGGTTGTTGTGAGGGATGTACTTACAGGGATGTACTTACCCTTCTGGAAGCAGTCTGGAATGTTACATGCATTGCACAGATAAGGATCCAAGGCATCAGGAGATCTAACTGCCCAATATTTCAGAGATTGTTCAGTATCTACCTTTTTCTCCAGGAGCAGCCCCTTCTCTTAAGCTCTGATAAGCAGGAAGAAATGTGTGGTACTCAGTACACAGTTCCTTCTCCAGTATTATAATATCCATGTGCAAATGGACTGCACAGGTTAAAATGAACATTTCAGTTGCAAAGTCAAGTGCATCTATCTGAGTGTTGTTGGTTAACACTTGTAGGCAGCCAAGCACTACCCACCTGCTTGCTTGCCTCCAGTTCCTACCTCCAAGTAGGACAGGGGAAGAGGGAGGGAAGAGTAAAAGCAAGAAAACTCATGGAACGACATAAAAATGGTGCAAGAGAAGTGGAGGAAATAAAAAAGAAAGCAAAATAAGTGATGCAAAGGCAATCACCCACTGCCTCCCACAGGCAGACTGATGCTCAGTCAGTTCCCAAGCTGACTTGCCCCACTCCTCTCTGTTTTATTGCTGAACATGACACTACATGGCATGGGATATCTCTTTCCTTGGCTGGGGTCACCTGCCTGGCTGCATCCGTCCCAAAATCTTGTGCACCCTACAATCTATTCGCTGGGAGGGCAGAGTGAGGGACAGACCAAGTGCTGATGCAGAGCAAAAGCTGTTCTGCATTAGCTAAAACATGAATATATCATCAGTACTGTTTTGGTTGTGGATCCAAAGCACAGCACTATACAAACTGCTACAAAAAATTAACTCCATCACAGCCAGACACTGCACTAAGGAAAGGGCAATATTACACCTGTTTTATGTGTTTTTACACATTTTATGTGTAATATGAGCTAGAGGTTGATATCTTAGGAAACCTTCAGCTGGCAGATATGATCTGAGCCATAAAATGCAGTTTTGAGAAGGGTCTTGTTTTGCATAGTTTTTGTTGTAGTTTCCTTTTTTTCTTTTCTTTCTTTTTTTTCTTTTTTTTTTTTTTTTTCCTACAGCAGTCCCTCTTTGAGTGTTACTTTATTTGGTATGAGATAAGAGTTCTTAAAATTGAGCTACAAATTTGGGATCAGTTCTTGAAAAACATTCTAGAAGATCTTACTTTAAAATGAGTTTTGAAGACATTTCTCCCTCCAAATGTTTTTTGCTTGCTTCTGTCCCTCCATAAAAGAAGAAAAAAAGTATGTGTGTCTATTCAAAGGCACAAATAAAGATCCTGCAGTGCAAGTGATATTGCTAAAAATAGATCCTCTGGGATTTGTTCAGTTTATTTCTCTTTGGATTTTTATTGTGTGGGTAAGCCCTTGGAAACCGAGGTTGTTGATCTGACTGTTTCCAAAGCACGTCCATCTCTTCACGTATCCTTTGTACAGGGGCCACTTCTGTTGTGTTAACACTCTCTGCTTCCTGGTTTATGTGCTCATCTGAATTCCAGCTCAAAGAGGTTAAAGCCTTATAAAAGTGAGTTGGGCGAGGAAGTGGCTCCACAGTTGATGCAGGAGCACATCTGTGGCCCACGCTGTGCTCACATGTTAGTTTATTGTTGGCCTCACAATAAAGGATCGCGCTGGGGTTTTGTTCGGCTACACAACTTTGATGGAATGAATTGTATAGAAGAAAGAATAGATGAAGCCTGGCTGTTATTTGCCATAATGTTCTTTGTTTTAGCTGCAGTGTGGGGGATGCAGAACTCCCAGAAGAGGATGGCCTCTATAGCAGCCAAGGGGAGCTGATGGATTGGAGAGGGATGCAGAGAGACGTTCAGCAAGAAGGGGTGACAAATTTTTCTGATTTGGATTTGCTTGTCTTTAGCTATTTGCCCCAGGATTTCACTTTGGCTTTACTGCAGGAGCAGAGACTCTGCTGTACCAATAAGGTGCACTATGAATGTGTTTGGTGCCATTTGCCCTGGGTTTGGTCCAGCCTTAATGTGCACAGATAGCAGTTAGTGCATTTGGCAATGGTACAGCTGAGTGGCTGGATTGTAAAGGTCTATCAGCAGCTGCAGGAAACTGAATGCTTGGTGTCAGGCAATCCATTTTTCTTGCTGGATAAATGAAAATCTCTTTATCTCTCTTTTCATAAACATTGTCCATGTAATTGGAGGGCAAGGTTCAAGTTCAAACTGATAAGATTATTTTGCTTCCCTAAGCTGTATGACAATGGTCCCCTTGGCAAATTAAGCCATGGATCTCCTTTTGCCGTAATGGGAACCAATCTCATTAGAAACAGAGCTGGATTAGTGATGAGTCCAACCTCCCATACAGATACACATTCTGACCCCAGCAGGCCTGAAGTGTCTTTTGTTCACTCAGCCTCCTCTACATTTTCCCAGCGCTCCTACATCTGTGTGATGGAGCTGGGGGTGATTATTTCTGCTCAAGCAAAGCCTGCTGAGGGCTGAAAAACAAGCTGATTGGTCAGCATGGTATCACAATAGGAATGATAAGGTGTCTTTAAGATGTTTATCTTGATTTAAGTCATTGGAGTACAAGACCGATTAAGTTACCTGTTACAAGGTATTGAAGATTAAGGGCCAATTGTCACTGCTTTGATCTGTGAGGAAGATGATAATTTTCTGCCTCTCAGCATTGCTGTCATCTACTGATCAGAAAATCTGAATATACTCACACAAACTTCCCCAGCATCTGAACACAGGAAACTCTTTTTCGGGGACAAAGAAAGACAAACCTTTTCACCTGTGACCTGTATTTGTTCTCTCTGTCTTTCATGCCAGATTTGGCTCCTGAGGGGTTGTTTGCAGCCATGTCCAAGCTGATTTATCAAGCAGGTGGGACTGAAAGTCCTGAGCTGGCTCTGTGGACACCAGTGCCAGCAACAGAGCAGCACAGCTGTGCCTACAGCAGGCTCCTGGGCAGATGATGTGGCTCAGGAGCAGTGCTGAGCTGTGGGGGTACTGTGTTGGGATCCACTCTATCTAGCTATCTAGCTATCTCTCTATCTGATCTATCTGATCTATCTATCTAATTTATCTGATCTATCTATCTAATCTATCTATCTCTCTGCATTATCAGTAATTTTTCCTCTTGCTGAAGGTCCTTAGCTCTGGGAGATTAGAGGTGCAGCCCTGGCTGATTCCAGCTGCTCCCATGAGATGGAGCCTTGCTAAGGATGCTAGGGGGGGTAAATCCCACTGCTTCCTGGGTTAAAAGCCATTTTCTGATCCTAAAGGAAATCCTTGTGCCCTTGCATCTCTCGTATGTCCTACTCCTCTGATCTTGGAGGTATTGCCAGGAGCTTGACTCCTGGATGGAAGTTTGTGCTTGAAGCGATCTGGCAGGGAGGGCAGACTGTGGGTGTGATATTTGAAAGTGGCAGTGATGGAAAAATGAGCCTGGTCTGTTATTGTAATAGCTAGTTGCTATTGGTCAGCCTAGGGGCTGATGCTAAAGTGGTGAGGAGTCCTGACTTGGCAAGTAATTCACTAAAAATCTGTGGGGCTATTCACATGAGGGAAACTTGGCTTCTCTATAGGCCCACTCCTGATGGGTACAAAGTGTTTTTTATAAATTTTTATTAAATGTAATTACCAAGAACAAGGGTTAACCAGGGTAACTAGCACTGCTAAGCTGTAGTAGTTTGTGTCTCACCAGCCAGAGTGCAAATGGGCAGCCAAAGAAACAGATGTGTTTTCTGTTCTTGTTACATTTCTGGATATATTTTAAGGTTTCTCAGAAAGATCAGAACAATGAAACACCCTTTGACAATAGCAATCTCTTTCCTTCATAGTGCAGCCTGAGGAAGCATTCAGACCCTTTCCTTCTGGGATTGCTCATTTCCTCTTTTTTTTTTTCCTCCTGAAATAAAAACAATACTCTCCCAAAAGCACAACTTCTGCAGTGCTCTGGCAGAGCCAGCCTCTGTCACTCCATCAGGCAGGCATCAGATGGGACATTGTCTTCTGTTTTCCCCCTCTAAGCTGCAACTCAGGGAAAACAAATCACAACCAAAAAAACCCCACCAAAAACAAAACAAAAACCCAAACCCTCCTTTTTATATATTGTTTTAGTGCTGACAAAAATAGTAACTAATGCCCACCCTGAAGCTCTCTCAGTCTTTTTGCCAAAGTTTCCATCCTTTATGTGCACGAAGGGGATTGAGGCATGTGGGAAAGAAATCACATGCAGTGAAATGAAATATCATCCAGTCAACTGGAGCCACAGTTCTTGGGTGTCCTGAAGTCTGAGGCTGTAACCCCAAGCCTGATTCAAGTGTGAGAGGAGCCTGTGATTAAAGAGGCTATCAGAAAACTCCTGTCCCTGCCTACACAGCCTTTCAGTACTTGAAGGGGACTTAAAAACAGAGAGAGACTTTTTGCCAGGGCCTACAGTGACAGGACAAGAGGTAATGGCTTTAAACCAAAATATTTAGATTAGACAAAGAGATATTTTTTTTATGATCAGTGTGGTGAGACATTGGAACAGGTTGCCCAGAGAAGCTGTGGGTGCCTCATCCCTGTTCAAGGTTAGGATGGAGAGGGCTTTAGACAACCTGATCTGGTGAAAAATATTTGGGGGAGTTTGACTAGGTGATCTTTGAAGATCCCTTCAAACCCAAACTATTCTATGATTCTAAGATTTCAGAATTCTATTTAAACTCGGACTTGTTCCTTTTTTGCAAAACTTTTCAGTTGGTTGAAAACCACTTTTCTTCTGCAGGGTTAGAGAGGGCTGCAGGATGCTGTTGGTACCCTGATTGAGAAGGTATTACCCTTGTATCCATGCCTGTTTCATGTGGAATTGCCTTATAAAGCCCTCCTCAGCCTTGTCAATATTGATGGATTAATGCAGAGCTGCGTTTCTGTGTCTGCTGGCCAAAGCAGCCCAAGCTGCATGGGGAGAGAGGCTGGCCAGGTGCCTGGTCCCTTTTATTCAGGGCCTTTCTGGCCCATTTCCTGGTCCAGTTTTCTGCAGAACATCAGAGCTGCCTCCATCCCAGCTGTATGTCATCGGCATTACGGCGGCACTGATGGATGAGGAGACAGATCAGGCCTCTTCCTGAACACTTGGCCCGGTGGTGGTGGAACAAGAATGAGGTAAACACCCTCTTCTGCCTTGAAGGAGTGGCTATCAAGGGCCAATCACTGCATTTAGGGTTTTTTCCACTGGTGACAATGAGCCAGATTTGCATTGCGGAGAAGCTGATGTGTAGATGGTGTCTGGCTCATTTGATAGGAGAATGGAGCTGTGCTCCAGCCCCTGTGAGATGAGCAATGAGGGCAAGAAGTTTTCTTGGACATTAGGCATGGGGAAGGAACACTTATCACAGAAATGTGGTGGGAAGAGGTGGGGAAATAGCTGTCTGATGGTGTGTTTAAACAGAGACTGAGCATGCAAGAGATTGGTGGATGGAGGTGAAAATTTACTCTCCCAGAGTATTCTCCAACTTAGTCTTTCCTGGCTGTGTGAGGGGAGGACCCAGCCTTCCCAGTGCCCAGGCACAATCAAAGCTTGCTGTATTTTCAGCACTGAGGAAGGCTGTTTTATTCTCAGTCTGATGGCCTGATCATGCTAGTACTTCATGGATAAATAATTATTGGTGTCTAATGAGGCTTTTAGGATTGCTCTGCAAAATTTAAAACTTGCATTAATAAAAGGCAAGGCCACAAATTAAACACCTTAGGGGCTTGGTGTGCCTCCAAGGCAAGACAGGCCAGGTGCTTTTTGTTTATGACTTTACTAAATGTTCTAGCTTTACTTGAAAGTTGTTAATTTTTCCTCCCTCTTCTTCCTCTAGTCCTGAATTTCCAGCAGATCTCCAGCTAATGCATTCAAGTACATTCCATGAATCTGTGAAGAGGAACTCACAGTTAGAGGTCATTGATCATTCATGAAGAATGAATGTAGAGAATAAATACCAATTGCACTATTTTGCAGATGGTGAAACTGAGGCACAGATTGTACCATTGACAGTGGAATTCTGTTTTCCTTGACTGTTCCAGAAACCTTCATCTCACCTAAGTTGTTGCTTTGGACTTCTAGGGGATGCATCATCTGACCTGCATTACAACTGCTTCTAGAGATCACTGGCATCTCATCCATGGTTGCTGGTTCCTTCTGTCTTTTTAGGACATTTTTTTCAAAAAACTTCCTAAAAGTTTCCTATTAGGGGTGTGAGGTGTGAAGCTGGAATACCCCCCTCTGTCAGTGTCTTTCCAAGGAATAGCTGTGCTGGATTAGCCTTGCAGTTGCTTCCTTACACCAGGTAAAACTCTCTGTACTTCTTTGATGGAGCTAAACAAGCCCAAGGAGCCACGCTGGCCTCAGTGATTTGAGATGAGTGTAGTGGGGTTTTCTATTTTTCACTTTCCGTCCTAAGGACTCTACTCCTTCTGATGTATGTCCCATCCCCTGTTCTTAGAAATGCTGTGCTTGTTTAAAGAACAGAATGACATTCATTCATTCTGAAACAACCTGGGGATTTGTTTTCCTGGGAGTTGTAAAGCAGACAAGGTGTAAGTGCTGCAATTAGGAGGTGATGGGCTAATGTCATTAGTCAGTGGGAGGAAACACTGGGGTCAGTGCGTTGGATAACAAAATGTGAAGATGAATTTTGATGTGCCAGATGGCCTGGCATAGTGGTTCCACTAATTTGGGAGGAAGGAGAGCCAATAGTAGCTTTGAAGAACAAAAGCTGTAGCAAGAGTTGGCATGTGATTTCTCTGAGCAAAACCCTGTGATTTCTCAGCTGAATGGGGACTTGTGGGATCCATCCAGGCCTGCTGATTTTTTTTTTTTTTTTTTTTTGCCTTTTAGACCAGTTTTGGGCAGTAAGAGATAGTCCTCCAGCAAAAGTTAATGAGGCATTGGCATTATATGGATGTGCTTGGATGACTAGTGGCTGAGCAAGAAGAAATAATCCTGACATTCTTTTAGAAGAGGTTGATAATTTAAATATCTCTGGGGGAAAGTTGTGCTTATGGTGTCACCTTATCCAAAAATATGTAAGATTTTAGATTCGGAAATACCGATACTTGTTCTGGGGATGAGATTGTAGGTCCTTCAGCACAATGCTTTGGGCTCAGCTCTTCATTTCCTGAGATCAGTCTTTTCATCCTTATGGAAGTAAGCAAGAGATAGAGGTTTGGGGGTTGAAAGAATAGAGAAGGAAAAAACCTGTCGTTTTCAAGAGTGACCTCTGAGACAGGAGCATCTCTGCTTTGGCTTGGCCCAGCCTGAGGTACCGTCACCAGATTTTGCTTTCACAAAGGACCCAGTGGCTCCTTTAATTTCCACTCATTTTTGTCTCCTTGGTACACACTGATGCATCAGCACATGCTGAGGCACTTTCCATCCTGAGTCTCTCTGCAGGGCTGTGGCCCAAGAGAAACAGGTAAGTGGGAAGAAGCTGGATGGAGTCCTTCTCCTTTCCACTTAGCTCCACGCTCGGCACAAATACTCATTCCTCACCTCTGTCACCTACCCTCACCAAAATTTTTCCAGGAGATAAGCAATAAGCAGTCTTTGCCAAGCTTGGCTGTTTTGCCTAAAACAAAAGCTGAGGAAATCCAATGGCACACTCTGGCCACTTCACCTGGCAACACCCCACTGCTATTTTCTTTTAGTGAGCATCCACTAAAAGAAAATAGTGAGGAAAAAGTTTGTTCTGGGCTCTGGGCCATTACAACAGTTCTACTGAGGAATGCCCGAACTTGAAACAGTCTGATAAGAGCTCTTAGTCTCTAAAGCAATGGCCAGGCTTCATCTAGCTGTGAAATAATGAAAAGTATATTTATGATAAGAAGCCTTATTGAAAAATGTACTTGTAACTGGCACACAGCCAGTCAGCACCTGTATTTCCTGGCAGAAGAGAAAGGAGGAACTTTTTTCATAGTGGTTTAGTGCATTTGGTATTATGAAAGTTCTAGGGGCTGGATCTTCAGCAAATGGACAGCAATGTGGGTCTGATGGCAGCGATGGGGCACTGATAATGATCTGTGTACAACCTGAGAGTGCCTCAGGTTATAAACATAGCTGCATCCTTTCCATCCCTGAAGAGCAATAAAGGCTGTAGTTTCTTAGCCCTCATCTTGAATCCTATTTACATTGTCTGGGTGAAAATCAACACTCTTTTTAACCTATAAATGCCATGCACACAACAGACTTTGACACAATACATATAGCTTAGCCAATTCCAACCTAATGCCTTCCTAAGAGCAGCCATGTAGAATTTAATGTGGAAAACATTAATCTGGCAAGAGATTTCTTTCTTCTGAAAGCATGTGGGTTCTGCTGCTGTAAGGGGACATGACTGCCAGGCACTCCAGTGAGCAGAGGCACTCAGCACTGTCAGGAAAGGTCCCCATGAAGATGCAGCCATGAGGAGGGATGTTGTAAATCAGAGTGGCCCCAGATGTCGTACAGGGCAGAGGGGAGATTGATGGGGTGGGTGGGGAAGCTGAAGCAAGGAAAGTTCAAGCATCACCCTGACCCTTGAGAAGGGAAAATAACCTCAAACCTTAGCAAGGTTTGATTGAAGTCTGCTGTTCCCCCGAAGGGGAAAGGTCAGGCTCTGCTCCATCAGACACCCTCAGACAAAACCCCTGTTTATACAGGACCCACCCCCGTACCTTGTGAGGTGGAGGGTAAATGGGCTTGGAGACATTCAATGCTCCTCTCTCTGGTAACGCTTGTGTCAATGAACAGTGGAAATTCAGATTGGGCTGGTAGTAAAATCCTGGAAGGAAGTGGTCAGGTTAAACCCCACATAAACATTAACTGGAGTTAGCCCCCATGAGCACTCAATTGGTGGTCCTGGGATGGTGCTGCTCAGCACTGTGGGTCCCTCACAGAGGGGTGGGTTGTGTTTGGGGTGGTGCTGGTTGCCAGCATGTGCCTGAAGCAGGTCACCTCCGTGCCCAGCCCAGTCCCTTGCAGCCTGAGCATGGCGCAGGTGATGCTCACCCGGGCAGAGGATCATTCCCACTCTTTTCTGCCAGCCCAGTGACCTGGAGTAAAGTTTTGCCAGCCCCAGTGGTTTAGCTGGAAGTAAGATGTAAGTATGCTGTGTCTGGGGACCTGTGGTCAGGAGGACAGACATTTAGATGTGTCCTGAATTTCCTGCAGTGGAGGTCTCTGCCAGGAAAATTGACCTTCTCTGCTCCCAGACTACATCTTTCCTGAGTCCACTAAATGTGTGGACAGGGAATAGCTTCTGGCCACCTGAACTATTCTTGTGACTTGTGGCAGTCTTACAGAGGGACTCTTTTGATCCCATGTCACCTGGTGGGCACTTGTCCAAGTGTTGTTTGATACAAAATGTTTCTGTCACTTGTATATACAGGAAGAAATGTGGATATTGGGATTCAGATATGATTTTCATGTCCTGTCCTGCATCTGGTTTGTGCTCACATGGTAAATAAAGCCGTTTGGAATAAGCAGCCTGTTTGACTTGCCCTAGCCAAAGGTTGGGCACCTCTTCAACTAACCACAGTAAGAACTGGCAATTTCTGGAGTGAAATGGATGTTTCCATCATAGGAGAGGAAGCTGGAAAATAGCTTCAACTATCTGATTTTAATGTACCGCCATACATCTACTGGAGCCCTCCCAGCTGTTTTCCAACCTCTCCTTTTCTACCTTTAGAAGAAGCTGAACCAAGTACAGCTCAGCCAAGCATGGGCAGTCTGGCACCTCTGCTCTGGTCCTGCATGGCTTTTATCTGTTTGAAAGTTACCAGAATAGAATACATTAATTAATGGCCCAGTAAATTAATTGGCAGCCTCTGTAGCTTGCTTTGCAGCTGATGGCTTACAGGGAGCTGTTGCAGTGGAAAAGCATAATAAAGTGCCTTGGCGGTGCCCACTGTATGGCAGGGTTTTCCTCACAGGAAAGAAAACAAAGGCATTTCTCTGAGCAATGTTGCAGGCAGAGACTGACTCACAAGTAGGGTAAGGGAAAGGAGTTTTAAAAAGTCTAAATCCAGGGGAAAAACCTTAAACATGTAGTTCAAACACAAAGTTGGCACTTTTCAGATACTGGAGGTTTTTGCCACAGGATTGTAGTTGACCTGGATTTATTATTTATAGAGTTTGATTCTATGGTGTTTTCTGTGTTGAAGGGGAGATCAAATTCTGCCCAGATCTGAGGCTGTGAAGTTTTCCCTCCTGCTCTTTCTTTCCAAGGCAGCTCTTTTTCCAGAGATGTAACTGAAGAGGAAAGTACAGGCTGTACCTTTGCTTGTCTCTCAGCTGCTGCTGAGGCACTGGCTTTCCTCAGCTCTTCAGAGTCACTTTCTGATCAGTCAGCAGAGCAGGGACAGGGAAATATGGCCTTAGAATACTGTCCATATGAGCCAAATGAACAGCTGAATTAAATACCAAAAGCAAAAGTTTCTGTTTTCCTGTAACAAATTGATATTCTGATCTGTGTGGGGAGCAAAAGGTGCCATCAAGAAAGAAAAGAATGAGACTTGTTGACAACAAAATAAAATATATTACATAATTTAAAGAAATGTTATGGAAAACATCCTTTTGTCTGCCTGATGCATTCATTCAGCTCTTTAGTGTGAGCCTCATTGCTTTGTTTCTCCAATTTTGTACAACAATCTCTTGAGGCTTATTTGAGTTGTCCAGGTATTACAGGAAATAAAGCAAAGTTGCCTTGCTCTGCCCTGATCTGAGGTGGTTTCTTGTGTGAAAATACTGCACTGCAGTGATGCCTTCTTACCTGAGGGGGCTGGACTTTAGCTTCTTCCATGTTCAGTTTTGGTTTTGTTGCTTTAAAGGACAACAAGGAGTGAGATGCAGCTCTAGACATCGGTTCCTCCACACAGACTTTGAAGAACTGAGACTTAAGTTGGATCTTAACCAAGTATCATCGTAGCTCTTGCTTAAACTCCTGGCTTCTTGGTTGTGCCTTGGCAGCAAGTAAGGATTCCAAGCAGGATTGGAGAATCAAATATTGTATTGAATTGGGGCTTAAAGTCACCGGAGGGTTTGGCTTTGGAATAAGGAATGGAACAAAACTTTGCTGCGGGAGTCTAATCTTACCAGAAAGGAAATCTAACTTTATGGCTTTTGTGATTCAAAATGCTGAGCATTGTAATACAAGAACTTCCTCTGTGTGTTCAAAGTTGTTAAAAGTGAGTTTGATGGGTTTAATTTTATATTAATTCAGAAGTGTGGTCTTGTTCTGCAGTTGGGATAAGAGGAATGTGTATAGGAGTTGTGGAAGGGATCACAGTATAGAGCAGCTTTCCAACTATTTCCTGGCCCCACAGTTTTTTCCCCACTATGTGGCTTGCTGTCCCTCTGCCTGCCATGTGAGAAGGTCTGTGCATGAAGATGTAAGAATAATTTGACCAAAATAAAACAGAGCACATGGTTTGGAGGTAAGAGCTAGAGACGGTGGGGCAAGCCTGCTTGTGTGATGGGTGCTATGGGTTCCTCAAAGAGTGGTGAAAGACCAGGAATATTTTGCCTGAAAGATCTTGCTGTGACTTTCTGTACACATTGTACATCCAAGGTGATTGATCAAGAGATCCATTATAGGAAATTAATGCCTCGGGCAGCAGATCTTTATTTAAACACACTTGTGCCTCACACCAGTTTATGTGGAGACAGACTGGCAGCCCTTGTGTTTTGCCTTGTCTTTGCATAATGAGACACTGAGATATTGTTTGTCTTGGCTAAGCAACAGAAATGGCATGTGATGAATTGCATTTATGCCTGTTCCTGATTGTTTTAAGGTGCCTATTTCAGGTGGCCAGGAAGAAAGATGAGTGTTTACATTTTCTTTAAATGCTTACGCAGGCTCTTTGCCCCTGACTAGTCCAGATTAATGCATGGCCAAGAGTTCTGGCGGAGGGCCACAAGGACAGATTATTCACTGTAATTTGAAAGAGTGTTGGGTTTCTGTATCTGACCTTTTGGGTGGATGAATGGGAGGATTAGCTGCTAAGGAAGCAATTATCCACTGTCTATAATTAATATCTCCTTCTTATTCTCTGGTGTTCCTTGACCTGGAACTCTGGGAACCTGTTGGTGTCGCCCGTTTTGTTTAATTACCACCTTTAGGATGAGGGCTGGAGTCCCCGACCTTTCAAAGTCAGGGCAGTGGAAGTGGGGAGTAAGAACACAAAGGTGAAGTTATTGAAGCCAGCTCCAGTGACCAAGACAATGGAGATCTGGATGATTAAAGAGTGTAGTTTTGTTCCTGAGGTAACTCTCTACCCTTTAATGCCACTGTGTCTTTTGACGTGAAGATGAAATATGCCTGCTATTCTTCTGAAACAAAGCCCACCCTGTCAATAAAGCAAACAGGTGCCTAATGCCTCTGCACATGCCTTTGGGAAGGTTTCCTTTCCCATCAGTCCTGCTGTGTTTTCAGCTGTCACTGCTGAAAATGTCGTCTTGATCAAGTGCAGCAAGGGATTGTCATTCCTCACTATCGTTTCCCATTTGCAAATGTAGCCAGAGGCTGATACCATCTGACAGTTCTAGGAGGAGGATACATTCTTTTTACTCTACTTTTAAAAGCAATCCTGGATTCCTCACTTATCCCTCTCTGTTTTGAGGTATTTTTGCTGTCCATTGCCATTGTAAAGGAGATTGAGATGCAAATAATATTTAATGATTCTCTGGAAATCTTAAATTTTGGTGTGTATCTGGATTTTTTAAAAAATTATGTATATTTATTATATATACATATATCAAGATGTAAATATAATTACATATATTATAACTAAATAAATTATTTATATAATTTTACAAAAAACAGAGCAGTAGTTCAGCCAAATCAAATTGGAATTTCCTATTTGAAAACATTTCTTGTTTTCACAAAAATTACTTTTGAAACAAAAAGCCAAAGGAGCATAAACTTTTAAAGCATGTACATATAAAGTTAATATTTAACTTATTTTTAAACTTCTAAAAGGGTTAACTGGTGCTTTTAAAATGTGCTTGTAAGTTAGAGATTTATGGCAGACTCTTATTTGATGCCATTGCTGAAGAAACAGCATAGGTGGAAGTTAGTTATTTCCTCCCTGCACTGTATTTTGAGATAAAGGGAAATCAGAATTAATAGATTAAAGAAAATTAAACCTTTTATAGATATGTGCTACTTGAATACCAAGGGTAATCAAGGGGATTTCAGCTGAGTGAAGACTCAGTGGGGAAATTTTTCTGGTAATGATGAGGCTTGAGCAGGTAAGGCGGGACTTTGTACAGCACAGAGGTAAATGGGAAAATCACATAAAAACATGGTAAGATTATGCACCACATCCCAGCTGTGGGATTATCTTCTGCCTGCCACACACTGAAAGCAAATACAAGCAAAAAGGGTGAAGCATTTACAGTGCTGAAAATCAGCATTTACTCAGAGGAGACCTCCGACGTTGTCTCCTGGGACCACATCTGAGGAAGAGCTAATCTGTCAAATGGTCTTCTGCAGAGCACTAATTCAGGAAATTATCTGTTTGCTAAGCCTTGAGTGAATAGAATTTTTTGTTGAATAGTTAAAAATAACACAGGAATTTGCTATATGTGACCACTTATTTTTGTCCTGCTGAGGAAGGGAGGCTGAATTCCCAGAGAAAACACCTTCCATGTTTAGTGCAGACACTAGAAAATGTCACTTTAGTGAGAGAAGAGGGTGTCAACTGCAACTAATAGTGTGGAGTCATTCTCAGGGTAGTGGTCTCCCCCCTGCCTGGGGTGGGCTGTTTGTCTGAGCTCAGTGGGAGACTGATTGAATTGGCCTGACTTAACCCTGTGCGTCGCGGGGACCAGAGGTCTGTTATATTACCCTGGAGGCAAATTGAACTGGGAGACAAACATTGACAGTGCAAATTCAGAAGAAGAAAAACACGTGAGGAATGTGAAAGCTGAACATCCTCTATGCTCTTGCAGGTTGCTTGGTTCTGCCTTTTATTAAACCATGGCGGTCACCCTGTGTTGTAAAAGATGTTTGTCTTGGTTTTCAGAATCCACGTGGACCAGCCTGTATGGAAGCTTCAATCAGATCTCTCTTGTCTTCTGTTAAACTTACTAGTTCAAATCAAATAATAAATTCAAATAATAGAGTAACACAAATCTTTTTCAAGTAATGAATCATCATTGAGTAGGAGCAGCAATAGTTTATAGTAGTCATCATTTCTCAGTTGCTGTGTAGTACTTGCATGCTTTGTGCCAACACTTGCTTTTTAATATCATGACTTTTAATATGCAGGATGTGCATCTGTCTTGACATGTTCAGATCAGGAGCATGCTGATTTTTCTGCATCTCAGCTCATAATGCATAGAGCTGTAGAATCACAGAATAGTTTGGGTGGGAATGGGCCTTAAAGATCATTCAGTTCCAAGCCCTCTGACAAGGACAGGGACACGCCCCACTAAATGAGGTTGCTCAGAGTCCCTTCCAGCCTGGCCTTGAACACTGTCAGGGAGGACGAGGTATCCACAGCTTCTTGGGCAACCTGTGCCATGGCCTCACCACCCTCACAAGGACAAATTTTTGTAGGTCTTCTTGGCTAGAGAAGATTTCCTTTGGCAAAGCAGTCTTTGGATGTTTCCAGTGATGAGAGTTGATGCTGGATCTCCCAGAGCTACCAGCAGTGCTGATCTGAGCTCCCTTGGTGCCTGTGTTATTTCTGCCAGTGGTGCCTGTCCAAGCCTCAAAACTCACAGTCACCTCTTTTTTTTCCCCTCAGCCCCAGAAGAAGGGCTTTTTTGGTTTTGTTTGTTTTTTGTTGGTTTTTTGTTTGTTTGTTTTTGTTTTGTTTTGGTTTTTTTGTTTTGGGGTTTGTTTTTTTTTTTTTTTTTTTTTANGGGGTTTTTTTTTTTTTTTTTTTTTTGTTATTTCTAGCCTTTACTTGTCTTGGGGTTAACTGGAGTTTCTCTCCCTCCAAACAGCCAACAATGACAGCAAAACATGACATCTGCTATAGCAATAATAATTACTTTATTGAGAAATAAGTAAAGTTAGAATTAATTCAATCTGTCTGTGGTTGTACCCATACATCTTCTGGGGTTACTCAAAACATTTCTAGATTTTTCCATGGTGTCTAAAATATACTTTGAAAGTAAGTAAAATAAGGGTTCTCCCATAATCACCTGTCTCCAGGAGATGGAGCTCCAAGAAAAACACCAATTACCATTGGGTTTGTAATTTCAATTATGAAGGTTAGCAACACTAATTCTATGTCCCTGGCTGGGAAGACTTGTCAACAGCTCAATTACCATGAGTGGATCTCATTTTGTATTCCAGAAGTGTAGGGAAAGGAACTGAGAGGAGAAAAATGCACTCATTTACCTCAGCTACAGAGCGCCTGTATCCAGTTGTGAGTAATGCTCACTGGAAACAAGACATGAGCATTTAACAAGGAGGTAATTAACTGTTAATGTAGCTTATGAAGATAAGCCACAGATTTTTTGCTTGTTTGGAGCTTTTCAACCCGAAGCGCAAGGGTTTGCTTAGTGAATGCTTCTTTTTGAAGTTCTTGAGCTTCAGTGGAAGGTTTGTCACGTGAACACCTCAGGTCTGTGTTATGGTGGAGGTCTGGCTAAACACCCTTAATGGCACTGCTTGGCTTTGAAACCTCCGTAATTGGGTTGCACACAGTGCTAAGATTTGCTCTTTACTGATTAAAAATACTTATGCCAAAGAGACCCTCTGCATTTGGAGCTTGGATAGGCCACTCTCTTTTGGCTCTGACAGCTTTCAAAGGAAAGTCCTGAAAGAGAGGAACCGCCTGACCCATGGGCAGCAGAGTTCTTGTGCCCCTGCTGTTCCCCTGCCCCAGCTGCTTCTCCTGCCTCCTTCCCTGCCTGGCCTGGATGTGCTCTGAGAGAGAGTTGGCTGTGCACAAATGCAGCTCAGCAGACCCTGGCAGGAGGTTTGATGGAGACAAGTCCAGCCTGTTCAGTCCTGGACTTTGCAAATGGGTTAATGGAAAATTTTGCTTCTTGAGAGGGACCATGACTTCACCTCAGCCTTAGCAACCAGCCAAATATTTCAAAGCTGTATAGCAAATGACTACTCAAAAGTGTCAATTTTTATTGTGGTGGTGGACAAACATCTCATTTTAAAACCTAATGCCAAGGAATAGACACAGTTTTTATTTTAAATAAGAAGGAAGACAGGTTCTACAATTTTTTTTTCCTGAGTTTTTTTCCACCCCAGTTTTTGAATTTGAAAATTTCAAAAATTTTAAATGAAGCAAATAAACCAAAAAAATTTTTCTCAAAAGCTTTTTTTTCTTTTTAAAAGGAAAAGTAATAAGAAAAAAAGATCAATAGTGAAGTTCACAGCCATATTTTTAAATTTCTTTTTTAAAAAAAAAAATCTAAAACAGATAGGGGACTTTGGTCACAATGAATTTTTAATTGCTTTAGGAGTTTTTTAAGCAACACTAAAATCAATAGTGAAGATTATAAAAGATGGCAGTTCAGCCTGAAAAATAGCTTTTGCTTGTGCAGACAGAAATGTTCACATATACCCAGCTAGAGCCCTGAATATGTTTTTATGAGTTTAGGCCAAACATCTACCCCAATAATAGTCCATCTAGGGGATGAAATCAAATTAACCGACAGCTTCATGCTGTTGGAAATGTTCACAGCCATTTTTCTGAAGATGAATAATACAGAAATTAAGATGTACCTTGAGACAATGGAACCTGCTTTTGTGAGTGCAATATCGCTGTTCTTTAATGTTATTTTCTGACAATGGGGGAATGCTTCGGTGTGCAGGTGATATTTTGAAGTGCTGAGTTCTGTCTTTATAAGCTGTAATTCTCCCTGGATTTTATTATTTGCCACAGATTTTCGGGATTGAAATCCTCCAGTCACTTTTAGACTCTGCATGAAGTAACAACTGAGGTGTTCCTGGGAAGTTCCTGCTAAGCCACAGTTTTTGTATTGGCTGTATCCTCTTTCTGGCTTGTTTTTCCCTCGTGATTTACAGGTGAAATCATGGATCATGACCATAGTGCCAAGATATTTTGGTGGTCTCTCCTACTGTCAGAAAGGTCCCTTGGCACTTTCCTAACAGTGTCTGGAGTTAAGGATGGGCACATAGCCCCAGAGGGCTGCTTTGAAGGTTACAAGGCTTTAGCCATATAGCCGAGGCCAGGCCATGCCGGTTATCTCAGGGCAAGAGAACGGCATCCACCACTAATTATTTTTGAGGCTGTACAAAAAGATGATCAGGGCAACAATTCTTGTCAGATTGCAAATATGTGAAGCCCAAGGAGGGTAGGAAATCACCTGGGGCCCGTGTATATCCACGGGTGACTGCATGGTGTGGCAGCTGGAGAAGGTGTTTCCTGAAGGGCGTGCTGCAATCACAGTAACTGCAGGAGGCTGTGAGAGCTCCCTTTGAAGAAGATCTCCAGGCAGTATCAATGTTATGGCATTACAGCAAAGGTGAATGGGATGGATGGGCAGAAGTGAAAAGCTGTGAGATAAGCAAGGCCTTGAGCACAACCTAAAATTTAAAATGCTCTTGAGGCTGCCTCTAACATCACCAGCTCCACTGGTGCTGCCGTTGCAGAGGGTGAAGTTTTGTGGACAGGCTCAAATTTGGCCTCAAATAGAGCATCAAGACTGCCCTTGTGTGAGACTGTGTACACAGATAATATGTTAACAGTCACTTGAGAAGAGAACATGTTGTTCTCTTCAGGAGCTCAGAGATCGGGCTAACTTTACATAGACTTCAGCTCTGATGTTCTTGTCCTTTCCAGTAGGAGGAACAGTTCCTCTGGTCCTTCTCTCATGATCTAAGGGCAACTTGGGGAGCAAATGTCCCAACTGTCACATATTCATGGAGCCAGACTGCTTAAGAAATAACTTGGTGCCACACAAATGCTTGGACCAGTGTTTCCAGAGAGTCAGAGGTCCTCATAGCTGCCATTCTTAGTTCCATGGAGTGTTTGCAAGTACCAGCTTTATTTCAGCTGTTTTAATGGTCAGCAAGAAGTTGGTTTGCTTTGCCCCTTCTACAATAATAAAATTGCTAGGGATTAGAAAAGACCATTCAGATCATCAAGTCCAGCTGTCAACCCAGCAGCACCACCATGTTCACCACTAAGCCATGTCCTCAGGTGCCATATCCACACAGTTTTTTGAACCTTTTCGGGGATGGATGGTGACTCCAGCTCTTCCCTGGACAACCTGTTCCAATGTTTTACTATATTTTCTGTGAAAAAAAAAAAAATCAAATATTCAATCTAGACCTCCCCTGGCACAACTTGAAGCCATTTCCTCTCATCCTGTCACTTGTTACCTGGTGGGACAGACCCACTCCTACCACACTACAACCTCCTTCCAGGTAGTTGTACAGAGCAATAAGGACCCTCCTGAGCCTCCTTTTTTTTTTCCCAGACTGAGCCCCCCAGCTCCCTCAGCTGCTCCTCATAAGACTTTTAATTTAGGTGCTAGTGCTTGTCTCCTTGTGAATTGCTGATCCATATTGTTTATTATTGGGGAGAACTGTCAAAGGCTTGGGGGTCTGGAAAAGCAGTTGAAGTGCACTGCCTTTCCCTGATTTTCCCTGGCAAATTCTAGAGGAGGTCCCTCACTGCTTGTCAATGTGGAGTCATGAACTGGGCTTTCTACGATCCCAGTGTTTCTTGGCAGTCTCCTCACATGGCCCGACAGTCTGAGGAAATGAGAGGTTGCTGCATGCAGATTTTCCCAGGATATTTCAGGTGTGATTCAAAGAGTCATGAAGGATTTCATTCCTCTCCCTCTCCCCCACTTCTCCCACCAAAGCAGTGGAGCTGCCACTAATTGGCCTGACAAGGGGAACAGCTCCTTTCTGAGGGGACCCCACAGTCCCTTGTGGAGAGGAATTTGCTTTGAAGTCTTCTCCCTGTCCTGCTTTGTCTACACACCTTGCTTTGTGTTGAGTGTGATAAATGGAAATCAAACAGTCCCAGATCAAGGAAACAAGCACTAAGTCCTGCCTGTCATTCCAAAACATTTGCTGTGTTTATTACAAAGCTGTCAGGGTTGCACTGAGCAGCCAAATTCAAAGCAGCCAAAATTCTGAGTAGCCAAATGCTGCTCTCCTCCTTTTGACTCATTTTTTGGTGTAAGAACACATCAAAGCTGATGGAAGTGGACTTAAGTGAGCTTGTTATTACTAATGTCCGTGTGTGACATAGTGTCAGAAACACTGTGACTTGGCACAGCTATACTGTTGCAGTAAGAAGCCCAAGTCAAAGTTTATAATTAGGATACTCAAATGGATTATTCTTATTATTACTGCTTAGAGCCCTCAAACTCTTCTCAGCCATGAAAAAATGGAGATTTCATGGTCTAATGGTTAGATGAGTAGAGCAGTATCAGGAGGGCACAGGGCTGGGCTTCTGTTCCCTGTTATTTTCACTGAATTGCAATGTGAACTCCCCAAGTCATTTCATCTCTCTGTGTCTCTCCTCTCCCTCTCTGCCTCTATTGTCTGTTCTGAATCAGATGGTAAGACTGAATTAGACCTTGCACTTACAGTGGAAATAAATCCCTCCGTTTTCTTTATTTAATGCATCTGGACATGGAAAGGGAGGCAATTTGCCTTAAGAAAATAAAAGGAGGAAACCTTCATTAAAAAAAAAAAAAGTGCAGGTTTTCAGCTGCTGCTCATAACAGCTAAAGTGCCTCTGTGGCTTGAGAGGGAGCCTGGGACAGAAGGGGGAATTCACCATTTTTCAAAAGATGAGACTTCACTACAGGCAAATTGTGCATGACAGATTTGGTGACCCTCTGTGATGGGGTTACAGCAGAGGTGGACAAGGGAAGCACAGCTGATGTAATCTACCTGGATTTGTGCAAAGCACTTGACACTGTCCCACATGACATCCTTGTCTCTAAACTGGAAAGACATGAATTTGATAGATGGACTGCTGAATGGATAAAAAAATAGTCTGGATGGTCACACTCAAAGAGTTGTGGAAAATGGCTGAATATCCAAGTGGAGACCAGTGATGAGTGTGATTCCTCACGGGTTGGGATTGGGATTGCCACTTTTTAACATTTTGTCAATGACTGGAACAGTGGGACTGAGGCACCCTCAGCAGGTTTGCTGGTGACATTGAGCTGTGTGGTGCAGGTGACACACTGGAGGGAAGGGATGCCATCCTGAGGGGCCTGGACAGGCTTGAGAGGTGGGACTGTGGGAACCTCATGAAGTTCAGTAAGGCCAAGTGCAAAGTCCTGCATGTGGATCAAGGCAATCCCAAGCACAAATACAAGCTGGGCAGTGAATGGATTGAGAGCAGCCTTGGGGAGAAGGGTTTTTAATGCTGGTGGATGAAAAGCTCAAATGTGACCTGCCAAACTGCTCTCGCAACCCAGAAAGCCAAGTGTGTCCTTGGCTGCATCAGAAGCAGAGTGGGCAGCAGATCAAGGGAGAGGTTTCTCCCCCTCTGCTCTGCTCTTATGACACCCTATGAGCAGTGCTGCATGCAGCTCTGGGGCCTCCAACTCAGGAAGGTTGGGACCTGTTGGAATGAGTCCAGAGGAGGCCATGAGGTGATCAGAGGGAGCAGCTCTGCTGTAGATACAGGTGGAGTGAGTTGGGTCTGTTCAGCCTGTTCAGATGGAGAGAAGGCTCCAAGGAGCCCTTGTAGCAGCTTTCAGTATCTAAAGGAGCTACAAAAGAGCTGGAGAGGGACTTTTGACAGAGTATGTAGTGGTTGGATGAGGTGGAATGGCTTATTGGCTCAGCAGAATTTTAGTTTCTCACCTAAGAGATTTCTCTTTCCCAAAGATATAAACTGTGCAGCGAGGGCAAGTATGTGGCTGTTCAGCCTGTTCTGCCACTCTGGAAGTGTGGAAGAGGATCTCTACCAGCTGAAGAGCTGAGCTGTGTGGGGTGGGGTGCAGTGGAATTGATTGCCAGCAGTTCTGTAATCCAAACTTTTTGTTTCCTGAGTAACTCAGTTTCTGGGCACAACTGGGCTTCAGTGATGTGGGAGGAATCTTATTAGGAGGCTGCAATGAGGAAAGACTGGCCTTTGTAAGAGGTAAATGAAGTAGTTATTAAAAAGAAAGGACAAAGCTTCCAAAAGCCTCATTCATGTTACAGGTTCAGGCATGGGACAGAAGAGAAATCCACAAAAATCTGCCTTTCAGCTTTTTCTATTGCCTGTGTTTGAATGGGAAATTGGATATCCCCAGGATCCTGGGAGACAGCACACATGAAAACAGCACTGAATTCCTTCAGGGGGATGTGAGGAGGAAGTGACATCTGTTTTGCATCCAAACATTACAAGTCTAGTTAAAACTCTTGTTGTGACAGGGAGGTGAAAAGAACACAGAGAAAATCCGCCTTCCCTTATGGCTGGGAATCAGTGCAACCAGGCTGTATGAGAATACTAATGGAGGTCTCTGATCTTTCCTCCACTTACAAATCAATGCCGTCCCAGTTTCAAACAAGCCACTTAGTCACCCTGATCAAGTCTTCAGTAAATGTGGAACAACTTGTTAGTGATAGATGGGATCATTCATGTTGGGCTAACTTGGCCTCTCTGTATGAGAAAGAGAACAGTATTAATCTAAGCAGGTATTTATTTGCTGTTCTTCAGTTAATTAACTTGACTTAATTTGATGTATGGAAAAGAGTGGCTCATGTAAGTTAAGGCTGGTATTTCAAAGGCAACATGGGGATTTGGGATGTTGAGACCTCTTGGATAGGGAGGGGCAGAGAACAAATCTGTATGTCATGAAATATTTTGAGGCTTTTGGCTTTGGAGATCCTTTAGCTTTTTCAGAATCAGAGATTACTCTTTCCCTTTACTCTTTTTCTAGAATGAACATTCTCTTTGGATGCTTGCCTTGAAGCTGGAAGAGCCATATACAAGTGCCTGAAGGCCCAATTTATAGAGTCAATTTCTTTTTGAATCCCCCATTTGAAGCTCTTCTATCCTGTCAAATATCCCTTTGGTGTATGAGATATTATCTGATCTTCACCAAGTTCAAGGAATGACCTGGACATGGCACTTAGAGCTGTGGTCTATTTGACAAGGTGGTGATTGGTCAAAGGATAGAGTTGATGGTCTTGGGAGGTCTTTTCCAATATAAATGACTCTGTGATAAGACTGCAGTAGTTATGGCAGTTGCCTGAGACAGAGAATTCATGGACAAGAACGTATCCCATATGGGACAGCCCAGGGATTTTAAGTGTCAGCTGTACTAAGGTTGTAGCTGCCCTAGCACCTTGCTTTGGGAGTCAGGAAACATCCCCATCAAAATGAAACAATAATGAAAGCAAGTTTGGAAGTATGGAAATGTTGTATTTTTCTTTGGATCCTTACCTACAGAAATAGCTTTGTTTTTAAAATGTGTTCTAGTTCCTTCAGCACACAGCTATGCAGGTAGGGCTTGCCAGGGGCGCTTGAGCTGCTGCTTTCTGCTGAATTATTTCTTTTTGTTAAGCAGAAGGATCAAGCAGGCAAGTTTGGGCTAAGGATGGCTTTATGAGACCACACAGCCAATCTCACCTGCTCTCTGCTAGACAAAACACAGAGCCTGGAGGTGGCAACAAAAGCTGGAGGAGGCCAGTGTGGGGAGGGACTGCTGATATTCAGTCAGGAGGATTTACCTGTGTGGTATGATAAGCAAGACAGCTGTGCTGGCTTTCCTCTTCATACATGGAAATGAATGACAGCATATTAGCTGTCTGGCATTTTCCCTATTTCATATCCCAGTTTGGACTACACTTCTAATTAGCAGAAGACTGAAATAGCCTCATGCTTGTTCTAAGTCTAATCATGGGAGCAGGTGCCTAGGATGATCTGTGGATTTGTCTGATAAAATCCTACTTTCTCCCTTCTTCCTCATTCTTGACACAGTTCCACAGTCTCCTCAGGCAGGCTTGAACTCCTCTCTGTGGAAAGCAGAGAGGGAAGATGGAATACCAGAGGTATCCTGGCATGTGTGAGACTGAGTGCCATCAGTCAGATGATGTTAGTGTGAAATCTACAAGGAAGAAGATGCTGCAGTGCAGTTATATTTGGCTATGGAAAATTGCCAGAGAACAATGTCTGGAGCTGAGCTCCTAATCTTTGTTGTTGTTGTAAAATTGTGAATAGTATTAGCATGAAGGAGATGATTAGGTTAGACCTTTGTGTGGTGTGGGGAGTTGGTTTGATTCTTGTGGAATTAAAGTGCTGTTGTCTTGCAAGGCCTTTCTTAGACTGACACAGGTAACAGGAACATCTGCACAGACCCCTCTTTGGCAGGCAGAAGCAGAAGGGTTCACCTTGCTCAGCATGGCAGAGATGGTGATTTAATGCCTCAGATCTGCATAGACCAAGGCCCCAGTCCACTGAGAAATGAGTGAGTGCATGCTCACTTTTTCAAAAGCAGTTTATCTTGCCTGAGTTGAGGGTCAAGTAGATAAAATATTTGCCTGGATTTAGGCCTAAATGACCGAATAGCACTAGATTCTGGCTGAAATAGTGTCCAGTGTCAGGAATGATGCCAGTTCTTGAACTTAACACTTGATCAAGCTCTGGCTACTCCAGCAATCAGTATTTATAAGGCTCCTGAAGTGAATAATTCTGTTAAGTTTTAGCTCCTAAAACTGCTCTGCTGTGGTTTTGTTCTCCCAGGGTGACTCATGGGGCCTGATGTACTCCAGTGGCTGTTCTTGCAAAGAGCTGGATTATAAAAGTCTCTCGGTTCTTCCCTTGTTAGAGGCTTGTGGTTTATGAGGTTAGAAACCTTTCTGGCTCAAGTTTTCACTTTGTCATGATAAGCTGTTTTACATGAGTGAAATTAATTTCTCTTTGGTTAATTTCAACTAAATGGACCCTTTTCACTTGTACCTACAGCAGAAGAGACCATCTTTGGGATTTTGAAATAAAGTCTTTCAGGTGAGAAAATGGAAGACAAACAGTGGGCAGCTGTTAAACTTCCCCTGCACAGAGAAGCAGGGGACGTTTATTGAAACCAGGAGACTTTTTTTTTTGTTGAACTTGGGAATTGAACTTAAAATTTATTTTTTCCTTTACCATAACACCTTTGCACAGAGGGCAATGCCTGCTGCAGCCCTCCTGCAATGAGTGGATGGATTGTGAGACTGGATTTCTCTGTGTGACTCCCCTAGCTCATGTATTCTCCAAAACCTGCCTAACAGTTTTCAGAATCTGTTTGTCTTCATATGGATGTGTGTTCTTCATGCTGCAGACTGTAAGGAAACTGCAGCAGCGAGTGAATTCAAAAATTATTAATGTTGCTGCTGAGGTATTGCTACTCTAATACTGGGGGCAAAACAGGTGCTATAGGAGTACCTGGTGAGACTTGCAGGGACAAAATCTGGGGCATAATGGGAGAGGACAGAATGGGAAGTTACATGAAATGAAGGAAGACTTCCAGAGCACCACAAAGTAGTTCAGTAACATAGCCAGAGCCACAGAAATCCAGTCTATCCCTTTATCCATTAGAATGTGCCCACTCTTGGCACATTCATGTTTTATGGAGGTTGCACCCTCACATTTCACTTAGCCTAGCAGCAATATTTGTGATGTGATGTGGTGTGGAGTGAGCTGTGTCACAAGTGAACCTCGGGGGTGTCCCCTGTGCTCTCATGGTCTCTGTAACAGCAGCGTTCAAGGGACCCTGTGCACGTCTTCAAAGAGAAGTGATGGAGGTTGATCTTCATTTCTCCCTCAGCCTCAAAGTGTTCTTGCCCTGTGAGTGACCTTGCCCCTTGGAATTCTTGCCTAGAGGGCTACATGGGGACATCCTCTGAGGGTTTCTTTTTCTCATCACATTATGTTCATTCAGGCAGTGTGTGGCCCTGTTGACTGCAGAAGGTCTGGCTTCCTTTCTTTGTCTCCCTAGCATGCTCTAATGTTTGGTAGTGAAAGATACAAGCAAAAGAAAGCCAAATAATTAGCTATCCCAGCCCTAATTCCCTGGGCAGAAGTTCACTTTTCAGTAACTGAAACTGGCTTAATCCTAATCCCCTGCAAATCCCCCTTCCTAAGAGTCTTTGTGAGGCTCCCTTATTGCTAAGAGCTTCCAAAAAGACCAGTGCTGCTTTAAGGCTGATTTTTTTAAAAGCCTGTAAATGTTGTACCTGATGGGAAGCCATACAAGAACAGTGAATCTCTGAAGCCAGAAACCCCTTACTCTATGTGTGGGGTTATTAACGTACACAACAAACTGGAA
The DNA here is from genome assembly GCA_013400495.1 of Nicator chloris. Taxonomy (NCBI): domain Eukaryota; kingdom Metazoa; phylum Chordata; class Aves; order Passeriformes; family Pycnonotidae; genus Nicator; species Nicator chloris. The sequence continues at coordinate 208,511 of WAAE01018193.1, read as the reverse complement.
GAAGAGCTCTGGTGTTGCAGAGTACAAATCTTCTCCCCTCTGTTATTGCAATAAACCTTGTTGCTTGCATCTCCTGCAAGCTGGCCATTTTCTAGGAGACAACTTCCTCTGAAACAACTCCCACTGCCCCTTCTGCTTTGTTGACTGACAGTGGTGGATATGAGGGGATGCTCTGGGATAACTTGTCATTCCTGCTTTATTTAGCCAGTGAAGAAAATGTCCCATAACTGATACATTTGGCACTTGTTTCTGATGATCTGAGTGATGGGCTCTGCTTCTCTGTGTTGTCTGTGCAAGGAACCAGAGCCTGACTGCCCAGATCAGCTCTTTGTGCTCTTGATGACCCACTAGTTAGGGCACTGAGTTAGCTTGTCCGAGTTGTAATTCATGGGCTGCGTGTCTCAGGCATGTATGGGAGTTAAAAAAGGTGGAAATCTCAGCAAGGAATCTCCTTCATCTTCACAGGGAGGGGTAGGGAGAGAGAGATTTGAGGGAAAATTAGATGGTCCTGTCCTTTGCCTAGAGTGGATAGTCAGTTTGCTCATTGCTGATGAAACCTACACTTTTTTTTTTTTTTTTTTTTTTGCAAACAAATGGATCAGATTTCCCTGTCTCCTCACAGCCTTCTTTTACCTCTTAGTTCTCACCTCTGCTGTTTCAGTTTTCAGTCCTGGGAAAGCTCTGGACGAAAGACTGAGTTGTACAGGTGCTGCCCACACTTCCTCTACCTTCTCCTTTCTCTGCTGCAGGGATCAGGTGGGGCACACCTGGACCAAGGGGAAAAGGACAATTATTTATCATGACAACCTGATAGGTGAGCACCTTTCTTTGAATAGATATGCTAATTAAAGGCAGTCTGTGTGCTAATTACGTTTTTCCAAATTGTAACCGAGAACTCTAAGAAACTTGCTGGTCTCAGCAATAAAGCGGAGAGAGGTTGGTTCTGGGAAATTTATGGTCTAATGCTGAGGGAAACTTCCCTTGTTATCTCTGCAGATTTAAGGAGTAGTCTCTTTCTGCTGTCTGCTTTACTTATTTCCTTCATAAACCTTTGGACTAATTAGCTTGGATGACTTTTCTCCTGAAAAAGGATTAAGACAAGGAGTTAGGAGGTAGATGAACATTGAATGTGCATTTTGACAGTGTTGCTGGTATTCTTCCCATCCCCCTGCTTTTTCTTTTAAGATTCCGAACTGCTTCCATCTCCTTTTCACTGTGCGCTTCTGATGAAGTGTCAGGGGTCTGATATAATTCTGAAGCTTCATTCAGGCCTTGTGGCAGAGCTGTTTGGTAATTGCTTCTCCTCTGTGAGCTCAACTCTCACCTCAGTTCAGCACATCCAGCTCTGAGGAGCAGGGTCATGGTGGCTTGTCCCGAGCTAAGTCCTAGATCAGTCCTAGATCCAGATGCTTAGGAATAGCTGGGTGGGATTTAAAATAGTCATGACTCAGATTTGTGAAGCTGTTACTCAGACATGAAAAAGATGATGTTTCTTATCTTTAGATGAATTCACATCTGTCAAAGGTTTAAAAAGCACTGGTGGAAGTAACCAGCTCACTCCTGTATTTAAAGACAATATCTGTGTTAGGAATGTATGTGTCCTGGGCACACCCTGTGATCTGTGGAGGGACAAGAGGCCAGTTTGAACCCCAGGCTGGCTGAAATGCCCTGCTGAAGTGCCCTTCCATCTCCACAGATGGCAGAGGGACCCTGTGGTGATGGTACTTCTACACATTTCAGTAGATTGGCAATATTAGATAGGTGACCCTGAACACTTTGCTATGGCCTGACCAAGACTGCAGTGCTGGTTTTAGGGATGCTTTACAAATGCCTAAAAAATGCTTCTCCCTAACCTCAAGTGAGCATGAAGTTCTAGATTGCAACATGTCCAGTGCAGTGCCAAATGCATTCCCCCGCCTTGCTTGCAGAGGAAAAGTCATTTTCAGGCTGGGATAGCCACTGACAGCCTTTGTTGCTGAGCTGCCTTATGGTCAATGAGTGAGCCTTAGGATGTTTCCAGAGCCTGAACTAATCCAAATAGCTCAGCTGAGGGAGAAGAAAAGCACCCAAGTGACACTGGTTCAGTTATCTTTGAGGACTTTCTATTTTACTGGCTTTTGCTGCTTTAGCTAAATCTACCAGCCCTTACCCTTCTGCAAAGTGTGCATTGGTAGAAGTTGATAGCCCTAAGGTGAGAGAGTCCTGGCTTTAATGAAGGAGCTGGCTTGAGTGTACTGATGTGCAAACAAAGGCTTTGTGAGAGGACCTGTGCTCCTGAATCTAATTCTCTGTGCTTCACTGCTCCAGAGACTCACTTGTCTGGGACTGGGAGAGTTGCATATTGTTATGCTTAATTTTAGGAGCTGTCTAGGAAATGACCTTCTCAGCCTTCAGGGTGAATAGGACTTCCACCAGCCTCCCCTTGTGTCCATGGGTCATTTACATTTTATGTTAAGGGACAGCATAGCTCAGATCACAGTGCTTTTCAGAGAACAGTGATAGTTCCACTATCAGCTGAGATTTAATACTTCCACAGCAGGCAAAGCCTGTTGTATCAATTTGTTGTTCTGGCCCATTCCCAGGCAACATGCCATGCCCTGGTACAAAAGCTCCTATTGTTGCCATTGGGCTGGTTCCTAACATGCTCAATGCTTCCTCCCTCACAGAAGTGCAATGTGCAGTATGAAATATAATTTTAAGGCTTGTAGGTTATAACTAATTCTCAGCAGTCCAACAGAGTCGACTATGATAATTATGGAAATCTTAGGAGCTGCCTGAAGATGAGCAGGATATGGAGAAATTAGTCTACTATTACCAGCTTTAATTCTTCCAACTATTCAAAACACATTTAATAAAACATTCTATCTTTTGGCAAGAGAAACTTTGATTAAAATTTTTTTGGGGAAAGAGGAGGTAAAGGAACAGCTCCCTGACTCAGGAAATCATATCTGTCCTGTGGAGAGCTGCTGTACCATGTGATTATCCCTGTGTGAAAGAACTGAACACTTTTAAGGGACTGGAATTCAATCAGAGAATAATCAATGGTTTTAGGGTGGAAGGGACCACTGGAGGTCTTGTAGTTTAAGCACCTGCTTAAAGCAAGGTGGACCTCAAAATTGTGTTTGGGTGGTGTGATCTTGCCCAATATACCCTGAAAATATCCCAAGGATGTGGCTTCCACAGGCTCTCTGGGCAACCTGTTCCAGGATTCACCCACTCTGGTGATGAAAAGTTTAGCTTGGTTGGGTTTTCCCTTGTTGCAACTTTTGACCTTTGCATCTTGTCTTCTCTCTGTGCACTTCTGGGAAGGATCTGGCTTTCTCTTCAATAACCAACCCCATTAGGCAGTGCAAGTCTGCAGTCAGGTCCTGCCCTTAATCTTTCCCAGACTAAACAAACATACTTTCATTACCCTTCTGTGTTATGTGCTCCAGCCCTCTAATCATCTTGGAGGTCCTCTTGGTGAACTCTCTTCAGTTTTTCAGCATCTCTGTCTGAGTGGGATTTCCGTGAGTGCTGGGGAGACAGGAATCATCAGTCCCTTGGCCGCTGAAGTGAGGAGGATTTCAGCACATGTTTAAAGTGTCTCTAAGTGCTTTCCTGGAGCTGGAACAAAGCTATAACCACAGAGGTTTTGAAGTTGCTCAGGGTCTCGTTCAGCTGGGTTTTGATCAACACCAAGAACAGAGATTACACAATTTCACGGTAAAAGGATCTGGGAGAGCTCACAAATTGTCCTTGGGAGGTGACTGTTTCTTATTGTTGACTTTAAAGAGATGCAAACATTGATAGTCCAGATTTTGATGTAAATTTAAATGCCCTATTATGAGGTTGATGCCTGTACGATAACGTCCTTACTCAGTCTGTCTCAGCTTAGATCTGCTTCTGTAGGGGTGGGTGGCGAGTCAGGTGTGAGCAGGGTAGAGCAGGTATGCTCTCCTCTGCTCGTTGGTTTGGGAGTTTGGGTTTGAATGAGGATGTTGTGTGGGTATTGTGGTGGTAAAGGTGTTCAGTATTCCAAACAGGGAAGGCAGAAATGGCTAAACTTTGTATCACCCACATTAGAACTGGGTAAATTCCCAATTCCTGTATTTAGTCTGGAGACCACCAGTTTTCAGATGACTGGATGTTTCAGCTGGTGACTGAAATGTTCTCAGATGTGATTTTGAGGGGTGTGATGTGGTGCTAAAATATGAGAATTTTTGTGTTTTTTAAAGCTCCAAGTCACCTGAAAATATCAAACTGGGTTTGAGTCAATATTACCCTTCTCAGTGATGGGTGTATTAGTTAAGCACTTCAAAAGCTTCCAGCTCATGCAAGCCTTCCTTCTACCAGGAGGATTGCCATGGATCATCTACCTCCAGCTCTTTTTGGGAAGGCTGTGCCCTTCAATCTTTCTTTGATAGTTTGATTGAGAGCTAGGTGAAGTGTTGGAGTGAGCATGAGAACCTGATGGCAGCCATGTGTTCTGTCACATGAGCTATGCTGAGAGCTGTTCCAAATATTAATGATTCTGTCCCCCTCCCTCTCATCTGAAAAACATCTCGATACCCAGGCTGGGTCAAGTCTGCATGAAGAATAATTGCATTGCACTCTTGTTAGGTCTGGTGTCTTAGGAGAAAGAAACAGACTTTAAAAGTCTTCCAACCAGCCCTTCTGCCTGGGTTGGATGGGTTGTTGAAAGGCTCTTTGTATTACTGTTGGTTTTGGAAATCCCTGGATCACAGAGCTGTATGTGAGGCTCTGAGCAGCAGATCAGTCTCTTTTAGCTGTTGTTCCCAGGTGGGAAGTATCTCAGGAGCCTACCATTTTTTCCTTTTCCTGTAGGGAACAAGAGCTGCTGGGAGGAATTATTTCAGTCTTGTGAGATCTTAGAGTCACTAAGCTCTGAAAGCTTCTTTTTGGAATTGTTAATTTGTTTTGGCAATTATTCCTTGCTGTCCTACTCTTTGTAGTCCTGAGGAAGGTTTCCATCTCACCTAAATGCTCTGTTTTTCTTGGGAGAATAATTCTGCTTGACCCAAATGACTTTAAAAACAATATATAGAAGGTTTTTGGTGCTTTTCCCCACAGCTTAGCCAAGATATAACAGTTCTGTTCCTCAACACACAGAAAGTAATGCCTACACTGAAATTGTATCCAAGTTTCTCTCCTTGTTACAGTGCATGTTGTGGAAACCCAAGATTTGTGCCCTTGGTTTATCCTCTGGGAGGGACAGTTCTGCTCCACAGAACCCGAGGCATTCTGCCAATTCCCCACTGTTGTTTTCATCCCCTGACCTTTCTCCTGACTTACCCCCCTCCCACCTCAAGGGTGAGAGGCAGTGGAAGGAAGATGGAGTTACAGCTTCCTAGACATTTGGCTGTTTTGTCTTTTGTACATCACTTTGTGGCTGACAGGATGTTATTTTTTATTCTTCAGAAAATGCCTTGCATGTCAATCTCTAATGCCTGCATTAGCTGATCACAATATAAATGCTTGTCCATTAATCCAATGCCTTCCTGTGTGTCTTTCATCTCCGTGCTCTCCAGCATTCTCTTGTTTCACTTTTTCCCCTTTTGCCTTTAACTCTGCTTAATACAATCCACCTCAGTACCACAACTCCAGGCTACAAAAACGGGGACAGATACTGTAATCAGATTGATGGACTCAGTTAATAAATCTAGCACCTGATTCTGAAGTGCTCTGTAAAGTCCAGTCTTCATGGGTCTGTGACAATGATGTCCTTCTCCACTATTTATCTGCTAATGATAGAGGCTTATTGACTTTTCTGCTGTACTAACATGTTAACTAATATGCTCCAGCTTATTTTCAGAGAATTCAACTATTGTTTTGGTGATGATGATGATGATGATGATTATTGCTCTTTTACCATCTGATATCTTGAGTTGCTTTAGAGCAAAACTCAGTGCAAAGTAGGCTTGGGATTTCTCTGTCCTAACTTCTTCTGAGTCTTACCGTGCAGATTTCTATATCTGAGATCCTGGGCTCTCTGTACAGGCACTGCAGAGATGTATGCACTCTAATCATCATGCAAGAGCAGCTGTACCAGCTTGAACCAAAGGACCATCATAACCACTCTGGACAACCTCTTTTTGTGTCTGACCAGCCTCAAGAACTTCTTAAATCAAGAGCTGTATGTGAGTTTATTAGTTCTTGATGGATTTTTCTTCCATTCATGGATGTTGTGGTGGTTTTGGTCCGTGTGAATGTTTGAGATCTGCAGAAGTGCAGTGGCCACAAGTGCCATGGTGGTAAGAAAATCCCCCCTTTTGTTTCACCAACCTTTTTTACTTTCATTGAAAGAAACAGCACTTTCAATCCCTTCATCTCCCTTCCCACTTCCACTCTCTGGTGGTCTCTCTCACCTCCCAGTTGCCTGGCTTCCAGGTAGAAGAGGGTTAGTTGGAATTTAACACCTTTCTCTTAAATGTCTCTGAGTTCTCTGCATGATTTCTGAGTGGGGACAGAGGTGGGAGGTGGATCTAGTAATGCAGACACACTTCTGGGTATGAATATTGAATGGTTATACAGTGATTCCATGGTGGTTGCTGCATTGCCTTCTATTCCTTCCTAACAATTCCTAGGTTTTTTTTCTGGTTATTAATGAGTATTGGTTTTTACATTTTCACAGAACTTTTACTACTCTAAGACACCTATCATATATTACTTTGTTTTACTTACATTGTCTTTTATTTGGGATTTTTGACCAAACTTCAGTACCTGCAGTAAACTTGGCAGAACTTTCACTGTGTGACAGTTCAGACCTGGGCTGGGTGTGTGCTTTAGCACAAGACATTACAGGAATGCCTGCCTGATTCTTCTCCTTTTGGCTGAGAGATTGCTTGTGGTGATCCAGGAAGGCATTTGCTGAGATTTGGAGACAGAAATTCAGAGGGAGCAGTCAAGCAGGCTACAAGGGAATGCTGTTGGCTGTGAAACATCTGGACACTAAGTCGTTATGTAAAACTCATAACAAATTTTTCAGGTTTTGTTATCTAAAACTCTGTTCCTGTAGCACTCACCATGTTTGCATCAGAGTAAATCTAATTAATAAACACAGATGTGAACACTAAACAAATCCTGAAAGGTGATATTGTTACAGTGCTTACTCACCAGTCAGTGTGCCAAGTGCCCTTTCCATTGTCTGGAGCAGCATTTTGCTTGAATGATAACATTGTTTATAAAGGTCAATGATGCAGGAGATGTACCTGGGAGGGCCTTTTCTTGCTTCCCTGAACTCTGTTGCAGGACCATTCAAGAATAACTAATAGGCATCTCTGTGTCAGCAGAGCTGAGAGGATGCTGAAGTGCACCTGGGGTCATGACAAACAGAATTTCTAGAATTTCTGAACAAAGTGGTTTGTTTTTTTTTCCAAGCTGTTTTAAAGGAGACTGGGGCTTGTCAATGCATCCTGAGAAGTGATTATATCACAGAATGACTGAGGCTGGAAAATCACAGCATCATAAAATCATTTAGTTAAAAAAGGCCTCTAAGATCATCTTGTCCAGCCTATCTGCTTAGAGCAGGGTCACCTACAGCAGGTTGTTCAGGGCTCTGTCTAGTTGGATTTTGAATATCTGGAAGGTTGGAGACTCCATGATGTCTCTGGGCAACCCACTCCAGAGTGTGATCACTCTCACTGTTACACACACATGGTTAAATGGAATATCCTGTATTTGCTTTTGTTCCCATTGCTTCTTGTTCATTCACTGGATATCAATGAGAAGAGTCTGGCTCTGTGTTCTTTACTCCCTGTCCCATCAGTTAGTTATTATTAGTTATCCCATCATTAGTTATTTATACACATTGACAAGATCCCCCTGAACATTCTCTTGTCCAGTCTAGGCAGTCCCAGCTTTCTCAGCCTCTCGTTATGTAACAGATGCTTCATCCCTTGAGCTTTGTGGCCCTTTGATGGACTGATACCAGTGTGCCAGTTTCTTTTTTGCACAGGGGAATTCAGAACTGGACACAACACTCTCAGCTGGGTCTCACCACTGCTGAGGGGCAGGCTTTCCTCTGCTGACCTGCTGCTGATGCTCCTACCAAAGCTGCCTTTGCTGTGAGGGCCCATTACTGTCTCATGGTCTCCTTGGCATCCCCCAGGACACCCTGGTTCTTTTCTGCTAAGCTGCTTTTCAACCTGTTGTTCCCCAGCATGGTGCACAGGGACATTCCTCCCTATGAGCAGCCTTGGAATTTTCCTTTAGTTAAATTTCATGAGATTCCTGTTTGCTCATTTCTGCAGAGTGTCAGGATTCCCTCTGAAAGATGGAACAATCATCTGGTCTATCAACTGTTCCTTCCTGTTCCGTGTCATCTGCAAGTATGCAGATGCCACGCACAGTTCAGAGGTGTTCCTTAGTGTTAGAAAACATAACACTAGCCTCAACAGCAGAAAACCTGGGTGTAGGTCCCTGTCCTCACCCAAACCAGGATAATGTAGGAGGGAATATTCTTCAATCTAAGGTGTCTGAAGAGAACAAAACCCAAACAAACCAAAACAAAAAAACAAATCACCTTTTCTAGGGAGAGATGATGTGTCTGAATCCAGCATGGAGTTGCAATACAGCTGGGACAGGCACTCAGACGCAGCAACTTGGAAATGCTTCTGGGTCTTGCAGTTTAATCACAGCCTTTAGCTGTATATGAGCACAATCCTCAGTGACTTTTCAGGCAGCTGCCCCTGAAGCTGTTTGGGCCTGTGGTGTGTTTTGGTCTGGAATACAATAGGTATGAGGAAAACGTGCACTGTGGATGTAGCTGCTGTTACAGCTGTGAGGCAAAGAGCCCTTCAAAGTGTTACTCTGCTAAAGAAATCCGTTTCTCTAACCTATTAGTCAAAACAACTGCTCTGTGTCAAAGCAGCACAAATAGCTTTTAGCCAAAAAGCTTTTCTAGTTGCTGTTTTACTGGGGCCTGTCTGCCCTGCCTGACTGCTGTCCCCATACAAGGGGTGAGTGCAGCACTCAGCTTCATAAATTCCACTGTCGGCTTCTATTGTCCCTTTGTTCTTCGTTGCCAAGGAAGCCAAATATTATTTCTGTCCTTGAAAGAAATTGCAAATATGGGGAATGGCTTCAGTAAGAGGTGGGGAGAAATACCTTTTGTGTTCTCTCTTATTGCCTTTATAGAGCTGATCTGGGTGATGTGGTAGAATGGGGCTGTTCTGTCCTTTCTCTGTTAGTCGGATGTCTTTATTATTATTATTATTATTAACTTATATTCCAGACTAAACAGTTTCCTCTCTTTGTGTATCCTTTCATCCCCTTTGTCACATCCTAAAGTGCTACTGAGTGGTCCTGAATAAAAATCAGTCTGCATTTATATCTCTTTATCCCCAGGCTTTCTGTGACCCCTGCTACTTCCCATTTGCAGGCCCCTAATTGTTTTTTCCTGGTCTTCCCATGGATATAGATGTAGGATCATCCTCAAGTGATACTCGGAAAACTGAGGTGCAGGTGAAACTGATACCACATGAAGTGTATTGGGAACTCTATCTGGCCCTGTGGCTTCCAGCCAGAGGTGACCATTCTTGGTCACAGAGTCAGAGAATGCTGATTTTGGCTTGAAAGGAACCTTAAAGACCATCTTGTTCCAACCCCCTGCCATGAGCACAGACACTGTGAGCACTGGACCAGGTTGCTCAAAGTTTTCCATTTGAGCACCAGGAAGGTACAGCTTCTTTAGCAGGTAGAAAGGAAACTCCTGCATTAATACTTGATCTTCAGCCCAAGGTACAGAGGCAGTCCTGCCTTTACTCCCAAGTGCTAATTTCCTGTCTTTTCCAGGAGGAACATGTGGTAACTTGAGTTCAGGTGACTTCAGGCTGCCTGGGCAGTGTTTCAGCTTGGACTGGTGATGCTCAAGATGCCTGTCTATTGATAGTATTGTTTATATCAAACAATAAAAAAGCAATTTACCTGTGAAATCATCATTCCTGCTATCCTGAGAACATTTATCATGGCTTAAAGTTGTCCAGTTGCTGGTGAATAATAAATTCCCTCTTGGCTAAAGTCAATGGCTTAAACAGCAGATGCTGATCTGGCAGTTTTGCAGCACACTGCATGTCCTGTTAAGGCAATACCTAAGGTTTGTAGCCAGGTCATCAGAGATGGAGCACATCAGAAATTAGGAGAGACTTATGCAAACGTACTTTTTGATCTTTTTTTTTTTCTCCCCTCTTTTTACAGCCTCTCTGAGCTCCCTTTTTTTTTTTGTAGATTTTTTTTTTTCCTTTTTGCAAGCAGGTATGATTTGGAAATGATAGATCAAATGAGGACATAAAGACAAGTCACTTACAAATGGATAGTTTGCTCAAAGTCTTTATCTTTTCTCCTTTTTACTATTTTAAGGCTGCTCTCTGTTTCTCCAGTTTCCAGTGACCCAGTCTCCACAACCCTTCCAGCTGATTCTTGCAGTCAGGATAAGCTCCTGAGACCACACTTCTACCTGACAAATGAGAAAGAGATTTTTCTTTTTTATGTCTACTCTAACCGGTGTCTTCTTTTGTTTTCCCTTTTTCATTTCCTTCTTTTTCCCTTACTCTGCTTTATCCTTTCACTGTTTAGCCTTTTCTATCTTGTCTCAGTCTCTACTCATTTTCTTTCCCCTCTTGGGGTTCATAAAGCTGCCAAGGCCTGGCCAAAGCGAAGAGAAATATGCATTTCACAGGCAAAGGTCATGCAGAGGGCAGCAACATTGCTCTTACTGCAGGTCCTGGGGAAAAGGATGCAAGTTTGGTTCGGAGCTGTTGCTTTCATTAAATTTGACAAATCTACCCTCAGCAAGAATAAATAAATAAAATATGGAATGTAAAGCAGAAAGAAAAGGGAGATGTGAAAAATCCCAGTGCTGGAAACAAGCTTTTGCCTAACTTTTGGATTGTCTTGGGAGGTGAGTTCTGGGAGAATTAAGCACGAGGTCTCTAGTCTGGAGGGAAATCACAAATGTGTATTCTCTGCAGTGTCTCAGCAGAGCTCACACTGTATGTCTGTGAGCAGTAGTTGCCTTTCCCAAAACAGACTGTGATTTGTTATCATCCCCCGAAATTTTCTGCTTTTTCACTGGAAAAATTTCCAGGGAAAGCAATCCAGTGATTTGACCTCCTTGAGCGTGGAGATTGCCAACCCTACCTATCATTGCACAGCACCAAATGAGAGAGGCCTTGAATTTTAGTTTACAAGGCAAAAAAGATTCTAATGAAAACCATTGTAGTTCTGAACTGCTTTTTAAAATCAGTGGGGGATGCTACAACCTGATTGGAAGAATTTTCCTGTAGGAAAACTTTTCCCTGCCAAGTTGGTATTTGCACATGTAAGTCACACTGTATTATTTCATGCAAGGTAACAGGATTTCAGATTTGCTCTCTGGGACCACAAGAATTGTTCAACATTTTCACCTGCCAGTTGAGATCTACATTTTTCAGGGATGTGTGGTCACTCTGAGAGCCCCAGAGCTGGCTCCTGGCACTATGTGCAAAGCACTCACATCTGCTTGTGATCGCTTTAGCAGCAGCTCCCGTGGGGTTATGCACTTTTGCCTTCCCTCCTGCCATTTGCCCCAGTCTAAATAAATCTGCCATTGCCCTGTACTCATAGTCTTGTCAGAATAATTTCTTCTGAATGGGCAGAAACCTGTTTATTCAGTTTTGGTGTTTCTTAGCCCACATCAGATTGTCATGGCTGAGCTCTTGATTTGCTTAAGGACTTGATCTTGTGTGCATAAAGTCTTGTCTGTCACTTGCATGGTCAAATATCCACTTTCTTTTTCCTAGTGTGATGTGCTGTGCAAAAGCTTTCTTTTAATTTGGGTGGTAGCAGGATACCTCCCTGTCTCTCCCAGTAAAGCTGTGGGCAAAGGCCAGGCTGATTTTAGGCACATCTTCTGCTGTAGCTCTGCTGAGGCTCACAGTTACAGAATGGCTGATTTATAGTTCCCTTGCTGCATGTTCTGGTACAAAAACAAACCCTGCTCTCTGTGTTTGCATTGGTGGAAGCCTGGTTTTTAGTAAAATTGGACCATTCCCAAACTTCCCAAGTTGCTGCTCTGTCTCTCACTGTCACACTGTATGGGGACATGAAGGAGCTGTTTACAGACCTTACCAGAGAGAAACATAATCTGCTTTCACAACAGATACCAAATATTTCCTATTGCCAGAGAAGATTTGGGACCGAATTTTCTTTGGTAGGTGGTGAACTGGCAAATCCCATGCTTTCTAAATACTAAAGATAAAAAAAGGTGCATTCATTTGGCATAAGGGTGCACCAGGGGGCTGCTGTCAGGTACTGTGCTTGCCAGCATTGACTTCTCATACAGCTGAGGGCCCAAGAGAGGATTTGATGGAGACAGAGGTGCCAAATGACAGAAATTTGATTTCAGGAGTTTTAGTGTCTGGACCAGAAGGTGCAGAACAGTTATCTGTCTCTTGCCCTAAGACATAGTAATATATTTGAGTGTGGGGATGAATCCTGTTTGAGCTCTTAAACCTGGCTGCAGGAAGACACCAAGCTTTGGGGTTGTTTTTTTCTTAGCTAGGCTCTTTCCATTTGCATTTTAATTTTGTAATGATGTTGATTTTCAAGGTTGAATTTTTCATAAGAATTTATCACCTGAAGGGGTGGGATCAAAAGAATTTTATTGTGAAAATGCAAGTGCAAATGAACACCGGTGAGATTTTACACATGAGGGAAGGTGCATTGGTAGTTATGCATGTATCATGAAGTGTTATATGAGTATAATTATGGCAGACTAATTATATCACTGTCATTTTGCTGTTAAAAATCTCTTGTGTATAAACCACCTAGATAAAACTGTCCTTTGAATAAAATAAATCTGTTATAACTTAATTTAGAAGAGCTGCATGGCCACGCTGGTGTAAGTTCTTTATTGCTACTTAGAATGCAATGACAAGGCCAGAGTGAGCAGTGCTGTGATTTATGTGTGAGATGAATGTGTTTTGGACAGGACTTGGTTGAGAGCCAAGGAGAAAGAGCCAGCTGAAGCTGCTCAGGAAGTATCACTCGTGTAGCTCCCTCAGCTGTAAAGTGATGACCTTAAGCCTTACTGCAGCTGTATCTCTGGAATGAAATAGTGCCCAGCTTGTCACAGTGCATGGAATTGACCTTTGGAGGCTGTTGGAAGTATAGTCTAAATCTCTCTCAAAATCACAACTCTCATGCTCTGAGTACTGAACAAATGCCATAAGGCTTCCCAAGATGACTTGGTTATGCTATAAGATGTATTTTATAAATTTGATTGCACTATGTGCAATATACTTAATGTATTTGACACATCAAACGTACTACTGCAAGTGATCCTTTTTTCAATTAAATCAAGACATTAATATTTATAATATTAATGGTAGACTACTACATTACTTATATAATATATGAATATTTATGAAGTTATGACACTATTCTAACAAAGCATTCGAAGAAATTTAGTACAGCAAAAAGTGAACTCTTTAGTTACAGTGGGGTTCAGGTTCTCCTGCAACTCAAATTAGGTAAAGTTGTTTGTTTTTTTAACACAGGTGTGTGTGCATATGTCTACATATAAATATATTTTTTATACACACACACACATGTACACACACGTGGAGTTCTTAGTGGGAAGGGTTAGGAGTTGCTTCTCTGGCAGCCTGATAGAGGCAGAGAAACAAGAGCCCCGTGTCCCCAGGTGCAGGCAGCTGTGGTGCTGAGCAGCTGTTCCTGACAGCGTGGGGGGGTCAGGCCACTCGGATCACGGGCAGAAACACTCGGCTTCCACACAAACACAAACAGCACCTGTGGCCTCATCCTGTTCTCCTCTCCAGCTGAGCAGGATGAAAGCCTGTTAGCAGGAAATATGCACATCCATTCAATGTGGATCCTCTGAGAACTGGCCCCAGAGAATCCATGTGGCACTCAGTCACCTCTGAGGTCCCCAGTCACCTCACACAGATGGGAGCATGCAGAGGCACTTCTTTGTTGACTCATGGTCTACCCATAGCTGCCCTGGACCTCCTGTAGACAACACAAAGCCTCTCTGGTCTCAGCAGTATTTGTCCTGTGGCTGCTTTCATACCTGCCTCCCAAAGCTTTCATTCTACCTGCCAGCCAGCCCAGCTCGACAGTGGTGGTCACAGATGTCCCTACACACGAACACGCCGTCTCTTACTCCAGGGCCTGGCAGGACACATCCATGGACACTCTGACCTGTGCTCCAACTATGGTTGTGTCACCTCCATCCATCACCTGCACACAAATCACTGGAAGAGGCTTAGATCTGAAACAAGGGAGCAGGAATAAAGCAGCTGGAGAGAGGGTTGCAAGCTGGTGAAGTCCTGGTGCAGCACCTTCCAACCAAATTATCTGTACTGTCACATTTCTTGCAAAATCGTGGCTGCCTGCAACCATACAGCAAGGCAAACTAGAGTTTTTTAGAAATTCCTGAAATCCAAAAGAAATGGATGGTCAACACCTTGAATGATCCTGGTGCACAATTCTAGGAGAAACACTGACAAATTGGAGGGAGTCCAGTGGAGGGCTAGGAGGACAGTTTGAACCTGAAGCCCATGGCAGAGGAGGGATGGTGGAGCAGAGAAAGCTAAGCAGTGTCAGGATGCTTCCTTCTGCTTCCTGAAAATGGCTACACATAAACCAACGCTGGGCTCCTCTCAGAGGTGCAAACTAACAAGGCAGGAGGCAAGAAACATGAGTTGTGACGGGGGAAATTATAAGCACATATTTGAAAAAAAAATTGAAAAATATTTGAATGACAAGGGTGGTGAAGCCTTGACAGAGGTACCTCAGAGGCTGGGGAATCCCTGTTGTTGGCAGCCCTTGCTCAGGGCTGAATAAGGTGCTAAGCAGACTGATTTCTCTTTGATATTGACTCTAATCCAAGCAGCAGTTTGGGCTGGGTGACCTGCAGGAGGCCCTTCCAGGATAAATATTCCCTGATTCAGGCATTTAAAAAAAGATAATTTTTTAAACTCTGTCCATTTGCCTTTTCAAAATGTGGGATATCAGAAAAAATAAATCTCCACTCATTTTAGAAAAAAAGTAAGCTCTTAAGAAACTATGGACTTATGAGACAGTCAAAGAAAATCATCTAAGATGATATTCAAGCAGCACAAATGATTTTTTTGTATTAAATTTTTAGACTGATTGTTTAAAGTTCTAGATCAAAAATACTTGCAGTTGGAGTTGCTTTTTTTTATTCTTCAGAGTAGTTCCAACTGTCTGTGGAAAAGTTGTAGTGTTTTATTAAATTTTGTAGGAGTTTAGAGTTAGGGAATTTAAGGGAATAATTAGCAATAATCCTCAATATTATCTGTGTAATATTCAAGCCTGCAGAATTGCAAATGACAGTGTTTTTATTCCTGTCACCCCTAACCTTCACCAATCTAATTTCCAGCACTTTCTCATCCCTATACAAACCTGGGAGATCTATGAAATACTTATCAGCATTTACAAAATCTTACCTTATTTAGCTGTGAAATGTTGGCACTCAGTGGCAGTTCTAAATTCTCTATTCTTTCAAAACCATTTTTCTGAGTTAACACAATGCTGCTTGCAGCTGTAGCTGAGGTACAGCAGACCAGATAGTGGGCAAGGGACTGTTGCCTTAAAATAAAAATATTTTCCTAAATATGCTTACAGGATGTTCGGGTTTGTTCAGAGCTGTATGGCATCTGAAAGGTGAAAGGCTCGGGCAGCAGCAGAACTGAAAGCAGATCTCTCTGTAGAAGGATTGTAATAGCACATTTCAATCTCCAGCATCAATAACAAAGCAAAACCAACCCTGCTTGTCTGTAATGGGCTGCTCTGTGATTTGAGAGTGCTGTATTTACTGCTACAACCACAGGATTATCAGTAATGCCTGGTATGAAATGCATTCATTGAGTTCCCTGCTCTGGCTTCAAGCCTTGCCTGGCATCACCTTTCAGCCCTGTTGGCCCTTCCTCGTGGCTGTCCCTTGACTCCACTGGCTCAGCACGGTTTTGGTGAGATGTTGTAAGTGCTCTGCCCATAAAAAGCTGAAATTCTCCAATCCACAGCCTGCCTGAAAACCAGTGTGGTTTAGCGGTTGTCTGAACTCCAGAACAGTATACAGTTAAGGTATCTCCTGGAAAAAAGTTCTCTTTCAGATTCAGTGTCCGTGTAACTTCTGCAAGGAAGCTGAGGAAATGGGAATGGCAGCAGATACTGAAAAAACAATATGGATTTGGAAAATAAGCAGATTAAAAATAAAAGGATCTGTGTCAACCAGCAACAAGGGAATACTTAATTCACTAGCATTTAATTGCAGTGACTCCATGTGTTTCAGATATTGGGAAATCACTTATTTCTAAGTATAAAGTCCTTTTGTTTTTATGAGGTTGATTTGACCCTATGATATATGTGTACTCCTGTATTTGCAACCACAAGAGCTCAAAATGGGATATTTTAAGAAGACATTACAATGGTTTGGATAAAGCTCAATGCAGATGTTTATGAAGCTCTGGTTTTAATTATATGTAGTAGTTCATTAACCATTATAATCCTTTGAGTTTTCTTGTAATTTATTAGATGTTTTGGATCACATCCAAAAAAAGAATAAAAAGAGTTAGCTCTATTGTGATTGTCTCTATTCTTCCAGCACATTCCTACAGATGTTCCCTGGTGAAAAATGAAATATCTGTTCTGAGGATTGGCAAGCTGGTGCATTGCTATGTGCCTTGTCCAGCAAAACTAGAACTGGTTTTAGTGGAAGCAGGAGAAGAGAACTTGCTGATTTTAAACAGCCATGGTTAAATGGGATAGCTGAATGAGTGTTTGTGTGCTCTACTGTTCTCATAGAACAGTTACAGACTCAAAGACTCGTGGAATCATAGAACAGTTTGGGTTGGAAGGGACCTTAAAGACCATCTCATTCCAATCCCCTGCCAGAGGCAGGGACACCTTCCACTACCTCAGGTTGCTCCAAGCTCTGTCCAACCTGGCCTTGAACACTTCCAGGGATGGGACATCCACAGCTTCTCTGGGCAGCCTGTTCCAGGGCCTCACCACCCTCACAGTAAAGAACTTCTTTCTAAGAGGAGACTTTTCTAGTTTATAGCCGCTCTATCTTGTCTTATCACTTTGTGCCCCCTTGAAATGCACCTCTCTGGACTTGTTGTAAAGCCCATTTATGTACTGGAGGCTGTATTTTCCTGCTTCTGGATGGGGTGGAAGCTCTTATGCCATCTGTGCTTTTGTGAACTGCTCCATCAGCTGCTTTGGTTTCAAAGAGGAAGAGCTGTAACTCCATGAAAGTAATAAAGGAAGATGTTTAGATTTACAGTTCCTGTAAAATGGTGATATTCTGTATGAAGCTGTTATGTTTCTCTTTCCTTAATATGAGTTAGGATTTAGAACTGACTGTTGGATGGGAACTGATCAACAGTTTCCTGGAGAGGCAATAGTTCAAGTTATTCTTCCATTGCTGGGAGGGATAAGGTTACAGTTAGCATTAAGCATTGTGTTTGGTGAGTAATGCAGTAATTGCTGATGACTGATAGCAGGCAAACCCCACACTTTGGAAAAATAAATTGCAAGTGGTGTTTGAAGGGAACATTTCTTTCTTTTTTGAGGGAAAAAATGATCTATCATTTTTGTGATGCATTTCTTTTGGTTGTTTATTCTGTCTCCAGAGTGTAAATCCCTGCTTTGGTGGTGACACTGGTTTTTTTTTTAATTAAGGAGACGTTTAACTCTGGAGTTCTATTCATTGATTTATTTTGGGAGCATGAAAGCCCACCATCAAAGATTCCACATCCTTGACACAATTCTTAAGAAAAGTGCTTACCCCAAAATATTTTGAGATTGTTTTTGTTATCTCATGTTTTCAAAACATGAAGCATTTTGAAAAGGTTTGATGGGCTTAATTCTTTAGATTTCTTTGTTGCTTTTAACACGTTTTCAAATGAAATGCATGTTTTTTAAGAAAAGCTCAAATTACCACCTGCTCTAATGTTACCCTGGTACACAAGTGCCATTAAAGTTCTCAAACACCTGCCATAGACTTCATGTTTAAGTATTTCATTCAGCAAAGAGAGTCTGAGTAATTCCCTTTCTGGTAGCACACGTAAGGATGTAAAAGGTTCCTTGGAGACTCGTTACCAAAAATTCAACAAGGGTTCTGAAAATAATTCAGATTTTGGGTTACTGAACCATGAATCAATGGGTAGTGAAATGCCAACACTTTCAAAAGATCTCCCAACGAAATAGTACAAATCTGACACACCTAAAGAGCAAAAACAAAAAAAGCAATAATTCTCTACAGCAACTTCCTTTTGCACTTTTAAGAACATCATCTCCTCCGTGACCATGCCCGTGTCTAATCCAGTGTCTTCTCTCTGGCAGTGGTCAGTGCCAGATGTTTCAGATGTTGTGCTTTGTTTATTATGAGTCAGTCACCATCAAAGCATTCAATCCCTTCAATATCTTGAGCTTGAGTGAACTCAAGTTATTTTGAGATTGCTGATGGAAGATGAGAGGAAGGAGCTGTTTCAACAAGTGATCTGCACTAATTGCAGAGGCTGAAACCTTCCCTGATCCTGAATTGGCAATATGAAAGGCATGCCGTAGGAGGCTGTTCTGACAGAGTAGTTGAATATTCAGAGGTGAAAGTAGAGTCTTGACTGCACTTTGGTTGTATTTCTCTGTCTCCTTAATAGGGTGGCCTGGGGGAAAAGTCCTAATGCACTGAAGTACCAGTGTGGAAAGTGCATTTCAATATTTTGTGTTGTATTCTGATTCCGTTTGTGGTTTGCTTGCCCTGATGGCCATCCTGCATATTTGGCTTACTTTTGAGGGAGAGAGCTGAACTAATTCCAGGACTAGGTGTGCAGCACACCCAGGGCATGTATTCTACTGATTGGGAAAGGAAGTCCACCCTAGTAGTTAATTTTGTCCCAGAGTGTTTCCTTGAACAAGTGAAATAAAGGCACTAAATTAAATAGTGTTTTTTCCTGATCTGATGCAGCCCTGTCACTCTGATATCTGGGGCTGTGCTTCAGCTTTTTTCTTATGAGCAAATGCTGCCTGGAGGACTTGGGAATTAATATGCTGATTTGAGTAAATATTTATTTGGCACACACCTCGAGGCACTGCAGCAACAGAACTGTTAAGTAAGAACTACAGGCTAAAATTTAGACAAATCAGAGAATCCAACCCCCACAGTGGCAGCTTGAATGATGAAGCTAAATTACCGTGTGTTGGTTTTCTCTAAGAAGAGTAATTGTAGTTGTTTTAGACACCTTGAAATTTGTTGAGACTGTGGTTTTTCACAGCACTCCTTAGCTAGGCTTTGGTGTTGGCATGGAAGAAGAGCTATTCCAAGTAAAAGGCCTGGATATGGGTCATCTAGAAGTAAAAAAATTAGGAAAGTGGGGTCTAATTACTGTTTTAAAGTACCTAAAGGTGCAGACAAAATGGAACCAGTCTTCTCTCTGAAACGTTTCACTCTGACAGAAGCTTTGGCACAGCGTGCTCAGAGAGGTTGTGGAGGCTCTACCCTTGGGGATGCTCAGAATTGGGAACACTGTATTAAGCTGGCCTTGCTTTAAACAGAAGGCTGGTCTAGATGACTTGCAAAGGCAGCAACCAAAGTAATTCTGTGATTATGGGTCACCAAGAGAATAGTCATTATTTTTTAAAAAAAGTTTTATGTTCCCTTTCAGGAATTTGTCCAGGGATTGTTTCTTTTAATTGCTTTCTCTTTTTTCTCTCTTCTATGTCTTAAGAGTATAGCAGCAGCCATCCCACCATGTCCTCTCTTTGTCTTCCTCCACAGAGGAAGATAGGGACAGGCTTTGTGGGGTGGCCACTTGTAGGCTTGTGTTGGTGGCAGTAGTGGGAGGGGGACTTTCAAACCCATTGCAGAGAGGAGATCTGTGGGGTTGAATGGAACCATGGCTGACACTGATGTGGGACATGCTGCAGTGTTCCCTGTATGGATGTCTCCGTATCAGCAATGGGGAGGCTTCCCTAAGTGTGGCAAAATCAGGATTGTTTGGGAGTTCCCATGGCAACCTGGCTGTAATCAGCCCTTTTGACTCAGTGTAATTTTAATGAGACTTTGTCCCCCTGCTTTATTCTTGTCAACAACTTCATTATAGTGGATAAAATAATCCTCTAAGAAACAAAGAGAAATTTTGTTCTGTGCAGTGTTTTCCTTCTAAAAAGATTGTGACTGTGCAGAATTAGAGAGAAAGCAAAGCTCTGAGGAAATGTCAAAGGTCTAGAACAGAAGGTGCAGCCAGAAGAATTAAAATGGTATAATGTGAAAGGAGATCAAAAATGTGACTGGTGTGCCAGGATGGAATAGGACCTCATACAACCAATTGTACCCCAACTTTCCCCTCAGTGACTCTGCATTTGGGCTTTTTTGCCCATGATCATTAGTTTACAGGAAAAGTGAGGGTGAGAGGGACTTCTGCTGCCTAGTCTTACTTACTGCTCTAGAATGTCAGACCAGGTGGCTCAGAGCTTTATCCAGTAATGTTTTGAAAACTTCCAATAATGTAAGCTACACAGTTTCTCTGGGCAAGCTGCTTCACTGCTTGACTGCTCTCTGAAGGAGTTGCTCCATATATCTGGTCTAAAACTCTCTTGTTTCTTATTGTGCCTGTTATTTCTCATTCTCCTACAGTGTAGAGCTTGGTTCCATCTCTTTCATAACCTCATAGTAGATACTGGCAGGCTGCTTTATTTTCCCCCCAAAATGTGCCTTCTCCAGGCTGAAGAAGCCACTTCTTACAGGAAAAGTGCTCCAGCTTCCAGCCTTTTTGGTGGCTTTCTGTAGTCACTCCAGTTTATTGAAATCTGTCTTGTATTGAGGGGCCAAAAATTGCATGTAGCATCTAGATTGAGTCTAAATGATGAGTCTGGCTCAGCTGCATTTCCTGTGAACTTGACAGATACGCTGATGTAAATAAGTTGTATGATTCAACTAACAGAACATCCAAATGTTGCTTCCACTAAGGATATGAAACACGGCTGAGGGCCAAATCACCAAGTGTCCCCAATCCCCCCGTCATCGTGTCTCTCCTTTGCACCTTTGTGAGATGGGTAATAAAATCTGCATCCCTCATTGCCTGTTATTTGGTGTTTGTTGGCTGCACTGGTGTAAATCACTTAAATGTTAACTACTTTTCACTAATGATGGTTTTCGTTGTGCTTTTTGCAGGTTACATTTCACAGGTACTAAAGAATTACAGTGACCATGCCTGTGATGGAGAATATGTGTCCCTGAGATGTCCCCACAGAACCACCATCAGCATCCAGTCCTCTTTTTACGGCCGAATTGTGCCAAGTCATCAGCTGTGTCCTTCTCGCTATCCCCACTCCTATGCAACTTTAATTAAGGAAGATGTCGCCTGTTCAGTTGGCACTTCTCTTCAGGTACTGTTAAAATGCATTTCTTAATTTTGAACTTCACCTTTCCTTGGCCAGGCAGCAACTCTCAGTGTTGCACAGACCTGTCTTAAGCAGGGCTACCCAGCATGGGAACTCTGACATCTCACACAGCCTAGCAGATAATTCATCCTTGTAGTTTAGATGATGGTGAATTTCTTGATTTTCCTGCAACTCTAGTCAGTAACAGTTCAGGAACGTGGTTGAAGGAGAATTACACTTCAAGGCTGCATTATGTTTGACTTGGTTTGAAGAGCATTATTTTTATAGATTTCCTTCCCAATTCTTAGCTTTTTCAACACATTCAGAAATTGCTGTAGCATTCTTTTTGCTTTAGATTCTATTTCAAGAAGCTTTTACTTTGGTAACTTGAAACCCAGAGAGAATCCTTGGCTTTACTTCTTGTGGCTCATTTGGCTCTTAGGTCACTGTAAGTGGTCATACATCACTTAAACTCATAACATCCCCTGGTAATTAATCAGCTCTGACCATTTGTGTAGGGAAAGATGTCTCTGTGTATCATCCCAAGAGCACATGTGACGTCAGGAAATCAAAGGATTATTTGGAAGGTGCCAGTGTTACTCAACAGTAGGAACAACTAAAATTAGAAACATGAGTTGGCTGATGTTGTTGAGATGAATAGGGTCTGCTCCCGGGTGTTGAAACAAGCACAATTTTTTCCAAGTGCTGGATTTGGGACCATGAAAACTTTTGGGCAAAGCTCTCAGTCATCCAGTGTGTTTATGGCTTAGAATCAATAATAACTCATAATAAAAATTTATAGCAGACTAGATTAATGAACCTACAGGGTTAGTGAGTAATTTCTTTTATAATTTGGCTAAAGGCCAGAGTTTTCCACATCACTTCTCGCTCTTGCATCCAGGGTTTTTAAGAGACATTTACAGCATTTTTTAAAAAGTTGATGTGAGTGCTTTGGCTTCCAAGCACCAGTGGTAAGTTCTCAAGAATTTGCACAAGGTTGGTGTTTGGCTGTAGTGTAACCCTTAAACTGACAGATTTGAAGTTGATCTCATGACATTTCCACTGCACAGCAAAGGTCTGAGCTGAAGTATGGGAGGATGTGGTCCTCATCAGTGGAAGGTTCTCCCAGATATGATAATAAAAGTTCATAATGAAACAGACGAAAGGCAGTTGTGTTCTTTAGGGTGGGAGAGCATGGAGAGAAAGCTTTGGCAGAGGCTAGCCTTCCATTTTATTGATTTACTGAAAATTTTACTTGCAACTTTTCATTTACCAAGGTGATTGATAGCTATGAGCATTACCTCAACCCTTGAGAGTGAGTAGCCCACTTAAGGCATCTGGAAGAACTTGAGAAGAGGGAAGATATTACCCTAGGCATTCCATTTCATGGTTTTATGTGTAGGAGGGATTGAAAAGAAATCTTACCTGCCTATCTTAGCTTTTTATGTACTCAGACCTGTTCCCCATTAGCTCTGCCTTCAATACTTAGGTGGCTTGTAATTCCCAACCCTTGTTTATCAGAGCAAGAATTGTGTTCCCTGTAGGTAGTCCTGAAGGAGATCTCCTGTGCAGTACGTTTGTTACACGACTGAGACCAAAACACTATTATTAACCCATTTTTGGGGATGCAGATGTGCTGGGAAAGCAGCTGACATTCTCTCTTCTGCCACAAATTTCTTGGGAGACCTTTGACAAGTTTCAGAGTCTTTTTGGAGGAGACTCACAGCCTCTTTGGTGCCCCCAGATGTGGCTTTGATCCATCCATGCATTGTGGTTGCCCAGAATAGGATGAGTCCAAACGCCAGAGATTAATCTCATCTTCTCTCAGTTCTGGAGGGGGTGAGGCCTCTCTGAGGGGTAAGCCAGGAACTCCACAAGCTGAATGGCAAGCTGCCTGCAGCTGGTAGGAAATGCATGTATGTAGGAAAATTGGAAAGCTGTAGACAAGGAAATTACGTGTATTTTTGTGGTTTTGCAACTCAGATATAAGGCTGCTACAGGCAGGACCAATTGTGTGTGCATTCTGCTTGTCAGTAATTGAAAAAGTCAGCCAAACCAAACCCTTCAAAACGAAGTATGTAAAATCACTGTGTGATTCACTATGTGTCTAATCAAACCCATGACTGTATAAATTTGCTGCTTCTCTGGAGAGTGGCCTGGAGGGAGTGTGAAGAGCATTTATTAACTCTGTTCTCTGCAAACACTAGCTGTGAGTGTAAACTCCCATTTAGAATCTCTCTCCACTGTAAATGTCCAGTTCAGACATTGTTTCTATGTTAAAAAGGGAAAAGAAAGAGTTGATTACACTGAGACAACCACCACTACTTCAGCTTTATGTGATTGGCTGCCAGGATTCCTTGTTTTAGTCACTTGTTTTTGTTTGAAATGAAGTACAGACCATGTGGGAGAGTATGTATGATTCATTAAAGTAGTGACCCAGTGACCCCAGACTAGACATTTCTGTTATTCTAACACTGTAATATCAGATTCAGTGGGAGCTTTTCAAATGCACAAAGAATTTGTACATTCATAGAATTATCATAGATTCATAGAACTGTCAGGGTTGGAAGAGACCTTAAAGATCTTGTTCCAACCCCCTGCCACGGATCAGGCTGCCCAAAGCCCCATCCAACCTGGCCTTGAACACTTCCAGGAATGGGACAGCCAGAACTGGGCAGTCTGTTCCAGTGCCTCACCATGCTCTGAGTAAAGAATTTCTCCCTAATATCTAATCTAAACTTACCCTTCTTCACCTCAGGGCCTTTCCCCCTCGTTGTATGACTGCACACCCTTCTTGTAAGGCTCTTGTAAGCCCCCTTTACGTACTGGAAGGAAGAATTCTGGATCAGTATTTCTGATGCCATTTGTTTTCAGCAGTGAAGCACTCTAGGTCTTCATGGAAGAATGTCTAATGGTTGGCTAAAATGATTGCTTATTATCAGAAAACTATATGATACTTTATAGCTGATTGCTTGCAATTTTCTCATTTTGATAAGTTGGCAAAAAATAAAACCACAGCTTATTTCTAAGGAAAACAGAAAACCCTGGAGAGCTGCTTAATTTGTTGTGCTTCTGCCCCCTGAAATTTATCAAAGACATTGAGGGCTCACTTCTCTCTTCATATGCACAGGTACTGAAATCAGCAGATAGATGCTCTTCCAAGGGCAATATTTCACCATGCAACTTGCTTCCCCAAGAGGAGCTGTGCTTGGGAGGTGCTCTGGAGCTGAATCCTGACTCTCCTTAGAAAGATTAGCTGATCTGGGGAGAGCCTGTGGCATGGCCTGTGCCCTGGATCTTTCAACACTCTCCAGGACAACCAGTCCTTGGTGACAAGAATCACTAGTGCTGCTGATGTGGTATTTCCTTTTGTCCTTTGGGCGAGAGGCAGGACACCTCTGCTGCCACCATCTCCCCTCCAGCAGCCCTACAAAAGGGAGTAGATTCCTTGCATGCTGACCAGGATTCCCTGAAGCCCTCCTCCCCTTTTCTTTTATTTTCACACACCAGGAAGGTTTATGTGAAACAAAACAAATCAAACAAACAAACAAAGCCCCCAAACACACAACAAAACAGCAACAACAAAAGAAACAAAAGGGAGCTGACCTCTTTGCTGATGGAAAGATGAGATAAACTTTCCAGAAATGGCTCTCAAACCACTGTTGAGAGGTTTGAGAAAGGCCAGCTGTTGATCACAAAAAGTAAGGGCTGGTGTTGCTATTTCCAAAGTGGATTTTGTTTTCCCCAGTTATTCTGGATTAAAAGTAAAATACCAAGTAGAAGGAAAGATTCTCAACTGCTCCAGCTTTCTTGGCAGGCCAAAGACAATGGCTCCTGACATGTCCAGTCGCCAGATATTGTGTGGTCCCACTGATGTCACAGCCCTTAGTGGCCTCAACAGGAACGAGGAAGGGACCTTTCTCATGACTCTGAACACCTATAAGATGATGTTGGTCAGGGGAAAAGAAGGAAGAAATTGGTAGAGAGGAAGAATAATGGTCACCACTGGGAGGAGAACCCATTGTTATATTGCATATTAGAACTCCACAGTTTCTAGGCAGTTTGAACACGGAAAGATTCAGTCTCAAAACTGTCAGTGAATCAAAGAGCAGTGTGGGCTTCTCTTTTTCTGACCATATTAATTACTTTTCAGAGGATGGTGAGCAGTGAGCTCAGTGTCCAGAAGAGGTTACTGCACTGCCAAAGTTGCTGTTAGAAATCACAGAACCAGTTCTGTTTCGTTCATGAATCTTGCCTAAGCTGAAATAGAACTCTCTGGCAAGTGACTCCCCCAGCTAATTATTTGCAAGTAGAACTGTTGGATGCAGAGGTCACAGACAATCTCTAAATTGCTGTGTCTTTGAAATCTTTGACTTGACTGAAATAGCTCATCAGAGAAGAGTGATTATGTCCTGCAGGGGAAGAGGCACTGGAGGCAGAGGTGGCCAGTGCAGCCTGCCTCCCTGATGAGGCAGGACTGCTCCCCGGGGTGTAAGCCTCCTAATGCTTTGTTTACTCTAAATTTAAACTTTCCAAGTCATGGGGCTTCCATCATTGCCACTAAGACCCTGCTTGACAGTGTAATGGTTTGCTCGCAGGGATTTTTTTCCACTTTGTGTTTTAAGCTTTCCCTTTCTTTAATCCCATGACTTTTGGTTATGCATCCTTTTGTATTTCTTCTGCTTAAACCTCCTCTCCCTTTGAAGTTGACCCTGCATACAGATTAAGTTTCCTACTGTTAGGAAATGTAGGTAATGTTAATTAGGTGATATTTGTAATGCAGCTTTTATCAGGGCCTTCTATTTGGTGAACATGTTGCTGCTCTTTGTGAATTGCTGTTTCTGGGCTCTTTCAAGGCCCTGCCAGAGGAGCACTGGTGAATCCTGCTGGTGTTTTACTATCCCAGCCCACTGCTGTCTGCTCTACTGTCCTACTGGCATTTACTACTCCCATAGCAGAGCTGGTGACAGGGAATGCATGCCCACTTTTCAGTTCTTTATTTCACACTCTGGTATGTTTACGTGAATCACCAAATATGTGGGCATAGTTCCCTCCTGCTGACTCTGCTGTGAGCACTTCGAGGTCCATGGGAGAGTGATAAGAGACAGTAGAGCACTAAAATCTGCTATAGATCAGGATTCAGGGCCTTTGATCTCTTCTTCAAGTGATGCATGGGTGGAATGCAGTAATTTGGGCAAAGCTGAACTAGTTTCTAGTGGAGCAGGCTGGGAAGGTGGCTTGATGCAGCCATAGGCAGGTCTCCTGCACCTCATCAGCATGGATTTCACTTCCTCATGTAGTCTGGGCTTCCTTGTTGCTGATTCTTGGAAAATCTTCTTGCTCCATGGAATTCAGTAACTTGCACGAATGAATAGAGATGAATGTTCGGTGTTCAGAAACAGGACCTGTAAATAAGTTTTCAACTTGAAAGCACTAAGTTTATAGTGTATAAATTTATAAACATCACCGGTGTTCAAGGGTACATAAAAGAGTATCAAAATTCAAATGAAATGTGACATGAAGCCATTATGAATGCACTGTGCTGTAGGGAGAGTTCTTGCTGCCTTGTTTGTTGAATTTACTTCTTCCCAAAAACTCTGAAGGTGCACCAATAGAAGTGTTGGTGTAACTCCACCACAATGGTCATGGCTAGACTGAATTTGACCTAAAAATGCTTAAAATTACTGGTATCTTCTCGCATAAAGTTCTTAGTACAAAGCTCTGTCCATCTTCATTTGACTGCACATGGCTCTGATACATTCATGTAACTCTGGGAGTTACTCTCCCCAGCAACACACAATTTGGGCAATTATTTAGTAGGGCTCCTCTGTGTAATTTCATGCGTGACTG
Organism: Nicator chloris; assembly: GCA_013400495.1. Classification (NCBI taxonomy): domain Eukaryota; kingdom Metazoa; phylum Chordata; class Aves; order Passeriformes; family Pycnonotidae; genus Nicator; species Nicator chloris. The sequence goes on along the minus strand of WAAE01018193.1, from coordinate 181,250 downwards.
ACATGCCCCGCAGTCATCCTTATGGTCCTTTGAAGATGGAGGCTGTACAGGGAGCAGCCCCATGGCAAAGTCCTCGTTCCCTTTGAGTTTCACCATTGGCTTCCATGGGTCCAAAGTTTCACCCTAAGCGTGTTGAATCCATGAACTGCTCCGAGGGACCAAGAACTGAGATAAGTTTAATTGCCTTGGGCGTTAAGCTCAGTTGGTTTATTTTAAGCATGCAGGGGAAGCACTTCTTGAAGAGTGATTTGAAGAGACAGGCTAAAAACGAGCACACCCTTGGGAATGGCTGGGGATGGCCTCCTCGCAGAGCTCACATCCAGCTCCTCATTTAAAAGGTTGTTATCTAATGAGCACAAGCAATTACTTAGCTAATGAGCACAAGAAAATGAGCACGAGAAATGTGTTTCATCTGCAGTGGCCACTAGAAAGATGTGATTTTGAGCTTGAGGCTGCCCTTGTTTTAAGACTCATGTCACCGCAGGGAGATTAATCCAGGGCATAAATCACAGGGGTTAGATTAGTGTTTGTTTTACTTGAATTCACTTTTCTTGCTCTCTTATCTCCTCTAAATCTTGCAGCTTCTTAGCTCAGTCATGAACCAGGGAATGGAATGGGTTTAAACAGCCACAACTTCCCTCCTGAGCACTGGCTGTCAGCCCTCAGGCCTGATTTACCACTGTAACACAATTATGAAATGGCACAGTGCAATTAATGTGTCTTCCCTCCCCTTTCATGCCAGACAGGAATTCCTGAATTCCTCCTCCACCTTCCTCAGTTGGAGTGATTTTTATAATATAATCTAAACTGAGGTGACTTTATTTGCCTTTAGTCAGGGATCTACCAGACTTGGAGACATAAGCAGCTGATCGTACATCCCAGTCAGGGACGGTTGTGTGGGCCTATTGCTATTCCTGTGCAAGTCCAGATTGTTTGTGGGCCTCTCCCTGGTTGGTTTTGTGGTTGTGTTTTCCCACCTTTTCAGCTGACAGTGGCAACCAGAACAACAAGGAAAACATAGAATAAATTGCCTACATTTTTCCATCCATTGAGCAAAAATGATGTGAGCTCAAGACATTCCCTCACTACCAAGTGAACTCTCAGCTTTCCTGGTTTCAGTCTAGCTGATCATCTGCAAATACTTCAGAAAAAACATCTGACATCTGCCAGAGCTCTGATACTGCCTAGATGTATGATTTTTGAGAGTAAGGCCAGAAAGCCAAGGTCTTGGCTTCTGGTAAACACCAGAACCCCTGGACCTGCAGGGAAGTGTCCCTTTGGGGGATAATCTGGTCACACATGTTCTGCACAGTGTTTAAGAAGATGCTGGTACATAGCACATACTGATGAAAGCAACGGGAAAGTAAAATTTCTGTGCATGCAAGGACAGGTTAAAATTATATGTGAAAGTTTTTAAGTTAACATTAAGATGGGTGTAACAACATTTTTAAAATTTTTAATCAAGAAAATGCACCATCAACTGCAGCTAATTTTCTTTGCATTTTTTCCTGATGTATTTCACTGAGGATTGAACATATTGTTTAAAATTTTACTCTTTATGGATATATTTAATTATGCACAAGACATTACTCAAACAGTGTACAGGAAATCAGAAATCTTAATGATTTTTTTTATATTTTCAGGAAAAATGTTGCCCTTTGAGGGAGGTAAAATAGAGTTACATGAATGAATAGGAAATATTGATTCCTTTCCCCCCATGAAACTTCTCAGAGTCATGGCTATTGTCAAATTAAATTAGAACTGTAGCTAAACACTGTAACAAATTAGTAAATGGCATACTGAGCCCCAAGAACACTTCACTTTTTTCTGCGGTCTCACAATGGCAGGGATAACTTTTGCTATTTAATTTAGTTACAAATTTCTCCCTAAGGCTTTGTTTTTTGCTGCCCTGTTCCACCCTTTGCATACCACAGGAAGTAAACTCAGGAGGTTTCACTTATGTAGAATACAAGGAATGAGCAAGAGCTGCCAAAAGTTAGAGCAGAGTAAGACCAAGTGGCACTACCTGAAGGCTGCCTGTGTCCATGGTTCCCTGAGGTCAGTGAATTGTTGTCTTCGCTCCTGATGCTGAGCCTAAGGACGGATGGACAAGTGCTGCTGAGGTATCTCAGCTGAGGTTTTCAAAGTTGTTTTCTTGATGGCCTAACTGAGTCTCTGCTGAAACCCAGGGATGTTTTCCAACTGGTTTTAATAGCACCCATGACACAACGCTGAAGGGTCTTGAAATGCCCACTCATTCTGTTCTGCTGTGAACAAGTTTGGAGATGAAAAACCCAAGTTTACTGCCTTTGAGGGGAGGAAGCTTCCCTAGAGGGAAAGGAAACATTTGGGGTCCTGCTTCTTTTCCTTCACTCAGTGTTCTCAGTTCTAGTTGTGTGTAAGCATGGCTGTCCAGTACCAGAAAATCCTTAATGATTTGGAGACAATTTCTCCCCATATGTGTAGCTCTCCAGAGCTGTTTCAGTTGTTCTTTGCCTTTTCAGATGAAAAGAGATATCTGTGCTGGATCCTCACTTAAATTCCTTTGCAACTCACTGGATTTTGCATTAAATTAAATTTCACATGCTGAGTGAGCAGCCAACCCTTTGAGCCTAGAGGAAAGAATAGGCTGTTTCTATGCATTTTAACATGCCGGTCAAGCTGGGGCTAATGCTCCCAGGCACCCCCTTCAGTGTTCACCTCTCAGCCTTTCCATCCTAAATCCTGTATTTTTAAATGAGATGCCTGCATTTTATTACCTTTGTAAAGGGAAAACAACAGCATATGTTTTCTGCCTGCTAGAAAAGGCCTGGTTTGTTTTGGTTTGAACTTTAAAATAAAGGTCAGACTTGAGGCAAGCATGAATTCTTGCATGTGTCAGCCCAAAAGGTGAAAGCTTTAGGAAGTTATGAGCAACCACAAATGAGGCAGCTTCAAATTGCACTTGAAACTGGAACAGCTGTTGTTCAGAGCGTGACATTCAGAGTTATAATGCTAAAGATTCTATATATTACATTCAGGGAGAACTCAAAAATAGAAAGTAGTCACTGAAGCAGAGAGAAAATTGGTTTGGGTGGCACATGGTAGAGCAGGAACAGCCTTTATGTTAATGGCACAGGGAGAAGATTGTGGGAAAACCCAAATATCGAGGTGGGTGGAAGAAATCTGAACAGAGAGAAGACAAAAGAGACCAGGGGAGTCTAGGGGAATTTCTGAGGAAGGATTTTCCAGTGCCTCCTTGCAAGTGAAAATTAATTGTTTTGGGGCTGGAATTCACAGCTCTGTATCACAGGGACTTAACGAGGCTGCTGGATTACCTCGCTCTGTGGTGTCAAAATGCTCTGACAGGTTCATGTGTGTCAGGCAAACATTATGGTAATTTTAGTGCTTTAGGGGCTCTACAGGAGTACATAAATACCACCCTAGCCATCCAGCTGAATTTAAAACTTAATTACTGCCGCACTCAATAATATTCTCCCCCCCCCTCACTGCTTTAGAGGATCACAGGGCTAAAAGAAATAATTAATCTTCCTTAATGAAGCTATTTTCTAGCAGGAGACAGAATGTCTTGCCCCTGTGGATTCTGAGATGGAGTTTTTGTGAGTGTTATGAATGGGGGAGTGGGGCACAAATGCTAGAGGAAAAGCAGAAAAGGGGGTAGGACCCAAAATGCCAGTAGTGAGAGAGCCCCCTGACTCACAGCCCCTTCCTGTGTTTAGCTAAGAGAATGTAATAATCGTGGGGGAAGAGGAATGAACCCTATTAAAAACTGACTAAGTTGGCTGTATAACAGTGTTCCCTCCACAACTACTAATTATTGGAATACCAGCAATTTATATATCTATTTATACCAGCTTTTATATAACTGAGACAGCAGCTGTCTTGAAATTGTGTATCTCCAGAGAAATCTAAAGCAGATTGGTGGTGGCAGAGTTCAGGTCTTTACTTTTAACTGTCAAGGTGGATCCATGTCCTCAAAGCTGCTTTTCCTGGGATTGTACTGTCTTATATTGTGATTTAATGGCATACAGATGCTTCAAAATCTCTGAGACCACTCCAGTGCAAATCCTTCCTTTTGCACCCAAGCAAGGGGATGAAAACCTGCTCCTTAAAACAGTGCAAGGAGCACTGAGTCCGTGGCTGCTGTGGTACCCACTGTGTTGAGCACCATCACCTGCCTCCTGCCAGGGCTGGTGGTGGAGGCAAGGATGGCCTTGCCTTCCTGCAGTTTGTCTCTGTTTGACGTTCCCTTTAGTGGGAACACTGAAGTGCTTTTGTTTCTCTGTTTCTTGTGCGCATCCCGGGCTGCAGAAGATGCTGGATGAGTGCCAGGACAGGCGGAGCTGCCAGTTCCTCGTCAACAGCCGGCTCTTTGGGATGGATCCGTGCCCCGGGACCGGCAAGTACCTCCTCGTGTGGTACAAGTGCAGGCCAAGTAAGTATTTCTCCATCAAATCTGTTTGCTCTGTTGAGACCAAAGCATTTTCACACTTAATACTACCAGAGAGGCCTTCTAGGACTTCTTGTTCCCTTCCACCTCTATTTTCAGTGTAGGATAATACTCCCCAGTGTGCAGCATCTCCCCTTTCCCCCTCACTTGCTGCCTTGCTGGGATGCTCCTGCTCTGTCTCCTTCCTGCTTGCCAGCAGCCTGAGTTCAGACTGTTTCTGCAGGTGCCAGGGCCAGCCTTCGCCAGTGGTAAACTCATGCTGTCAGTGGTGCGTGGGCTCCTCCTGAACCCACCTGCAGCCTCCATTCTGTCCTGGTGGGGTAGAGGGCCTTGTCCCCTCTCTGCCCCAGTGCAGCCTCTGGCCCCTCCAGGGGCAGTGGGAGCTCCTTGCCTGGGCAAAGTTTTCCTTCAGAGCTGGGCACCTCAGGCAGGCCCTGCTGATGGTGGTGTGACAGGAGCCTCACCTGCCCACACCCTGCCAGAAGCCAGCTTTTAATTGCTCCCAGATCAGGCTGGGAAATGTTAACCTGTGTTTTGCATGATCTCCTTAGCTGTGTTTAAATTCAGTGGGGCTGGATACTGGGGGTGCAGTCACGTGTACTGCAGAGTGAACCCAGTGCAGCTTTGGCTCAGGATGACCAACACCCTCTTGGCCAATTCCTGGCCCCAGCAGGAGAGTTAGCACAGCCTAGACACCATTCTCCATCAGGGTTTTGGAAGCAGATACATTATTTTGGAGACGGATCATGTTTGATGTGAACAAACTGTGCCCACTGATATCAGCTGGAGAGCAGGACCTGTTTCTACTTGAGCACAAATCTGATGAGGAGCATCTGAGGGAGCTGAGGGTGTTTAGCCTGCAGAAAAGGAGGCTCAGGGAGGACCTTATCACTCTCTACAATCACCTGAAAGGAGGTTGTACCAAGGTGGGGGTCAGTCTCCTCGTCCAAGTAACAAATGATATGACAAGAGAAAACGGCCTCAGGATGCACCAGGGGAGGTTTAGGTAAGATCTAAAAACTGGAAAAATCTCTTTACTGGAAGGATGGTCAAGCATTGGAACAAGCTGCCTTGTTCCACACTTCCAAGGGAAGTGGTGGAATCACTGTGGTTGGAAGTATTCAAAAACGTGTGGATGTGGTGCTTAGGGACATGGTTCAGCAGTGGACTTGGCAGTGCTGGGTTAATTGTTGGACTCCGTGATCGTAGAGATCCTTTACAACGTTAATGATTCTATGAATTAACTGGACATGGCAATTAGTCTGGACATGGCATTTCAGACCAGCGTCAAGATTTTTAGATGACATAACTAACGTGGCCCCAGCATCACATCAGCAATATTTCTGTGGAAGAAACGAAGAAGGGGAAAGTTTTCACAGGAGAGAAAAACAGATCTGACTTCAGAAAAAGTTTAAAACAAAAGCAGAAACATTCAGACTCTGCCAGCAGCAGCACAGAAGAAGACTTTTACCCCAGCAGGCAGAGACCTGTGCTAATGAAGTGAGGGGGTCTGGGCAGATCTGTGTGGAATTCAAATCAGAAGTAGGTGATGAAGCACCTCTGTCTGTTGTGGGATTTTCGGGAGTGGTTGTAACGTCCCCTGTTGGGTGAGAAATGCGTCTCTTCCAGAGGGGTGATTAGCAGGGTGTTCTGACAAGTCCTCCTGAACCTGCAGGGTTTGCATCAAAGCTCACTTGAAAAATCTTACTATCGAGGCCTGTGCTGAACTTCTGAAGATACTTCAGGACTCATCTGTGCATTAATATTTATGGCTTGGCATTCTTTGCCAATTACAGATATAGTAGAAAAGAAGGACTTTGTCAGTGTGTAGGGTAGGTGAGTTTCCTGAAAGAGAGTAGAGGAAGCTGCTTGAAAACATTTCCTCAAGACATTTTTCAGGCAGCTCAAATTTTTCAGAGTGAAACAGGGTAACCTGACAGAAATCATTGTTTCTTAGTGATTGGGCAAACTTTTAATCAGAACCCACTAGATTACTAAGAATGTTTGAAATATGTGAGAATTAGCTTTGCCCAGAGATACCAGGTCATAGTCAGCCTTTCCCTGATGATTCAAAATGTTAACTTTGAGTCCCACAAAGAGTATCTAGTGCTGTTGTGAGTTCAGTAAGCCTTTCCACCTTTCTACAGGGAGAAGGCTAATGAGGGGACTGAGGAATGATGCATCCGTAAAATGCAAAATACAGGACCAGAAAAAATTTTGGTGGGCTTTTTGGGTTATTGACTATTTTAATATTGTTTATGAGCTGTAGGTGAATGTATACTCAAGAGCTGAACCCCATAGCTTTGGTCCTATGAAGTGTTGAGCTGTTCCAGAAAGTGTGAGCACACAGTTGTAATCAAAGAGTCCTTGTGAAAAGCTCACTGCCTGGCACAGGATTTGATTCATAACTCTATCAAAAGACAAATACAATTTTTTGGGTTCTGTTTCTTAATTTGTCTTTCTTAACAATAGACATAACAGAAATACTTTGATAAGAAGCTATTTAAGGTCGGAATTGTCTTGAATTGATAGGGATATCTATTTCTTTTTGTTGCTTATTGAGGGAGCCTGTTATGGACATGTCACTGAAGTAGGTGTTTTGGTTAAGCACCTACCAAGGTAAAATGAATGTGAATTTTCTTGTATACAGGTGTTAAAGGCACTTTGGGAAGTGGCCTGCAGAGTTTAAACAGGACACCTTCAATAATAAATAAGGATACCTAAGCTCTTCCATCATCAGTCATGCTGAAGCCTCAAAAGGCCCCTGAACAGAGGTAGTTTTCCAAAGAGAAAGACTTCCTTGAAAGAAAGCAAAGCTGAAGTTAGTGGCATTTGCTTGTACCTTTGCTGAAGAATAACGAGATGGTGCAGTCATCCCCTCAAGCCACTGTCACTGCAGTTATGTCTCCCTGACATTCCCCTGCGTTTGAAATCCAGTGGTTTCGATGCTCGCTTGCTGTGTGGGGTTCATGCACAAGGCAAGGTGCTATTTTGGTTTCTCGTGGGCAGAATTTCAAGGAGATGGAGGACAGTAAATCATGCTGAAACTGAAAGACAAAGATTGTTCAGATGGTGGGGCTCTGGGGAGAAGGGCAATGAGGGGATGTCTCCTGTACTCATCCCTCAGAGACTGCTCTTGCTGGAAGCAGGGAAAAGTTGTGCAGAGGTGTTGCAGCTCACCTCCTCTAGAAATGAAAATAAGTAGTTCAGAGAAGTGCATGCTTAACTAGAAGCAAAGAGAAATGAATTTGCTTGTGTGTTTTTGGGAAGCCTTGTGCTATTCATGGTCTCCTCTGATCCAACAGATGGATCTGGGATCTAAGGGACACTCATCTTGCATGTACAGGACTCAGATATGTGCATGGAACTGCTTTTAAGTGTCAGGAGTTTGGCAGTCCTGTGAATTCTCTGTGTCTGCAAATAAATAAATAAATAAATAAACACACTATGTGTGTTTACTTTTAGTTTTAAAGTTTAGGATGTTTAAGGAGATCAGAAATGATCAATAAAATGCTCTGTTCTGTCTCAGTTTGGGGCAAGGGAGATTTACTTTTGACTGCCAAGTGACTTCAGGGCCAAGGTTCATCAAAGTGTACAGAAGCTTAGATTTTATTTTTAATTGATGTGGTGGTGTTCAATCAAAGTTTGGACTTAATGATCTTGGTCTCTTCCAACCTCAATGGTTTATTGTGGTTTTTTTTATGGTTTATTTTATTTTTCTATACCATGTGTCCCCTAGTTTCTAATGTGCACCACCCTTTGGGGGGTTGGTCAAAGGTACAGTACAGGTCTCAGCAGAGCACAGCTTGTGCTTCTTACCTTGGAGGTGCCTCTGCAAACCCTCCTGCTGTCCACAGCCTCAGCAGAGCCCCTGCAGGCTCCCTGCAGCTCAAGGTGGGGATGTCCTGCTGCAGCACTGAAGCCTGGAGTTGTTTTCCTAGTGTAGATGTAGTTTGCCATTCAGCACTGGCCAGAGATGTTTCCAGTGCAAAGTCTGGGTATGGCCACCTTGTTTTAGAAGCTAAAATGTTGGTGAGAATGCTGGTCCCATGCCAATGGGCCTCAGTGCCAGGGAATGGGCAGTTCGATTAATCAAGGCCAATGTATTCTGAGATCCACATCCAAAGCACATCGAAGCCTAGGATCAAACCCTGAACTCACAGTGGACTTAAATCTCCAGGGTACCTTTCAGGATCATTAAAAAATTCCATATAAATCCAATTATTTCCCAGGTAACATGCTGATTTGATTTAGACCCATTAAGTGTAATTACTGGGTGGGCTGCAGGAACAGATAATTAGAGGGAATTGACATACTATTTAATTGGTCTAACATGAATTCCCTCTAACTGAAATCTGGATTCACCAATATTATTCAAACAATTCAGTGTTTGTCCATCCCCCTCACTTCAAAGACAGAGAACCGTGTAGGATCGTGTGTTATTGTAAGCTAGGAAATATTTGCTCTGTGTGCCAGACTTTCTGGAGGGGCTGTGTGATCTAATCCTGGCTGGGAACAGGATCTGTGGGGCTGTCCAAGTCATGCTGAAGAAATAACTGCACCTCTCTGCATCCCAGCAATACCACTGTAACTGCTTTTATTTGGTTTGGTCGCTGCTTTGGGCTATTGCACCAGCAAGGATCCATCTGCCCCTGCACTGCAGCACTTTGCCCATTGTGGCTTTTTGGTTGTTTGGTTTTTTTTTTTTTTTTGGCTTTGCTGTTTCAAAAGTGTCAATGTTTCTGAACAAAATGGGAACATAAATGTTTGCCCTGCTCTACACAGGGAATACTTAGGATGAGATGTGTTGTCTGAGTGGCCATTTCCAGGCAGTGCTGTTGAGAAAGGAGAGGGCTCCTACCTTATTTATTTGACTTACTCCATGATACCCCCACATAGTGCCTTTCTTTCATGTCCTCCTTGGCCACTGCCACACTGTCCTGGATGCACTGATTCCTTCTCAGCTCTGAAGAGCCTAAAGCTGCCGCTTCCCATAAAATGCTATAGTGATATTTTCCCACTTTTCTCTTGGGCAGTTACTACTTTATCTTATGACTTCAAGGATTCTGGGAGGGATAATCTACATCCAATTTTTTTTTTTTTAAATATTACTTTTATTTCATTTTAAAATGCTGAGTGAAGCAGATGGATGTGATAATTGAAGGATGGTGAGTATGGAGCCTCCCTGTATTAATCATCCCAGTGATGTAACAAAGTGTAAATCCAAACTTTGCTGCTCTACCTTCCACTCCCAAATGTGAGCCTGAAGCCTTTGAAGTTTCAGAAAGCCTGGATTGTGACCTGGGCTCAAATTTCAGCTCAAATCCCTCAGTAACAATACAAAAAGCTTATTTGGGAAAGGAACATCAAGGCTTTGAGAAATGTATCTGGGAAGGAAACGTTTGCTGGCAAAGGTTGAAGTGCCAAAAGTTTGAGAGGAGGTAGGAGGAGGAAAGGGGATGAGGGAGGTCACTTCATCCTCATTTAGAACCTGTAGCTTTGATTTATTGGAAAACCTTTGGGCTGATTATTGACTGGACACATGTTTTGAGGAGAATAGGCTTTCGTTCTCTTGACCATAGATTTGATAAAATGTAAGATAAAAATGTAAGAAGCCCAGTTAATTCTTGTGAAAAGTCAATGACTTTCTTTCAAACATGGGAATGACCATCCTGATGTCCTTACCAAAATCTTACTCAGATAACTTTATTTTTATTAACAACCCTAGGCAGCTTTAACTAGAAAGCAACAGAATTTAAAAATCAATTAGGAATTAATTCCATTTAGATTACCTTCTGGTAAAAGTGTCATCTTCAAATTTATGCTCTCTACCATACAGTGATAGTGCTGCCGTGCTGTGTCCCAGGCAGGTCTGCCTTTTGGTGAGGATGTGTAATTTTTTGCCAGGGATACTTCAAACCCTGTGCAAACAGCAGAATACCATTAGTGTTACCAGAGCTATTGCTGCTATCAGTGCAGAGTCCTGCTCCGTGCTGTGATTTCATGTCTGTTGGTGAAATGGTCAGGTCTGCTCACCAGATATCAGCTGAATTGGCTGAAAAGTATAGAAAGGACATTTTGGAAGGACCACCTAGGCTTGCAGTGAGTGCCTTTTGTTCAACTTTTAATTTTCCTACACCCCATTCCTTCAGTATTGAATCTTGTGTGGGCTTTTCTGTAGGCTTTGCTTTGCTGGGGATTGTATCTTTTCAGTTAAATTCAGTGAACGTGGCCTGAAAAGCCACATCTCATCACACATCCTCAAGGCTTGCATCCCTAGACAGAATTTGTAAAACGCTGTGAGCAAGAGCAGAGGGCTATAGAGAGCACAGAAGTTTTGTGGAAGTTTAAGATGAGAGCAAAGAAGGACCTAAATGTATTCCTGGTCGTTTTAATGCTGGTGATTGATTTTAGTGCTGGGATAGATTGGTAATTCAGTAGTCATCAACCCTTTCAGAAAAGCATTAATCTCCTTCAGCAGACAGGTTTATTGGTGGCAAGAGAAGTTCACTGTATTGTTTGCTGCATTGCTTTTTGGTGGGCCAGGCTTCTCAAAGCAGCGTGATGGAGTTGGGGATGTTTAATGGGCACATCCCCCTGGCCCAGCCACCAAGGCAACAGAACGAGCCTTTTGCCTCCTGCATTCATCAGCTCTCTCTTGCCTATCTGTATTATTTCAAAACTGTTAAGGTGGTGCAGGGAGAGGAAATTTATAAGGGCAATAAAACCTCAGGCAGCAACCGTTGTGGCGATGAAAAGGTGTAAATAAAGGAACGTTGTAAATAACAGAGGACAGATCTATCAGCCCACAATTGGGGGCCAGAGAAATGCTAATGCTAATGATTAATATTGTTTTAAGCTGTTGATGCACAGAGATTTTCAGAAGCTGTCAAATAGCCCTATCTCTGTAGCACATTAATCACTCAACTGGCAGGAGGAGGGTTAACAAGAACATGTGATTCCAGTTTCAGCAAATGCAGAGACTGTCATCTGTTTAGTTATAAATATGATTGCAATAATAATATAATATATTAACTAATATAATAACTGGAGATATGATATAATTGCCAATGTAATTACATTGTACTATTTTTATTATAATCATAATTTCCTGCCCCTGCAGAGAAGAAAACTGCTGCTGGACCTTGAAGAGTGAAAAAAAAAAAGAGAGTAAGAAAAAATCCCGTTTTTCTTTCAAACATAATCAGTCAGCCCTGATTGACACAATAAGGAGTCAGTGAAAACCATGGTGTTTCCTATTATGTAGATATAGGGATTCCCTCTTCTGGATCAGATCTCCAGTATCCAGCTGTGAACCACTAAAAAGGACAAATTCTGAAATCTGCCTAAATTGTATAAATGCTACAGCTGTGACTTTTACACATCCTCTTTGTCCATTTTAATTTAAGTTTTCTGTGGGGTTGGGAAAAAAATCCCAACAAACCAGGGATAACAATACCCTTTTTTAAGCGCTTTATTTTAAGTGAGGGACAAGGAAGGGTTAGAGCATGGCCTTTCAGTGCTGGGATAGGTGAGTCAACAGCAGTGCCAGGGGGAGCTCCCCATGTTCCTCAGGAGATCCAGCCCATCCCTGGGCTCTGTGGTGCCTTAATGTGTAGACAATGGAGGCTGTGTGGTGTCAGAAATGGCTTTGCCTGCTGGCAGAGGGAAAGTGATCTGGGAGTCTTCTCAGAAGATCAAGGAGCGTCCTTGGAGCGATTAAGTGGAACACAAGGAAACCAAGTTGTGAAAAATGGAGCCCAGAAGTCTAAATCCCATCACAGTGCTACTATGGTAGAGGTTTGCAAACTCTGAATAACAGAATTCAAGATTATCTGTTGTACTGGTGAAGAACTGAGATGACAAGTGTGTCCCAGAAACCATACTCTTACAAGCAAACTGAGATGCTGCAAAGGTTAGCTTCTGTGGAAGTTTGGATCTGTTGTATTGACTGCACAGATTAAACTGTGAGTGTAAGTCTCACAGAAGAGAGAAGGAAATGTACACAGCACTTCTGCAGGAGGTCCTATACATGGACTTAGTCAAGACCGAAAATATAGACCAATTTTTCTCCTCAAATAAATGTCTTTTAGAAAAAAAAATAGGAAAAAAAAAAAAAAAGAAAAAACAAGCAGAGAAGAGTAAATCTTCTCTGGGGTATTGTCATGGTAATGAACTCTTTCCGTTACCATGCATTTCCTCATTACTTTTTCATTATCTAACCTACACTTGGTTTGCAAATTAACTTCACATTTTTAAAACAGGTATCTCCTGATATTTCCAGTGTTTTATCATACTAATGGTGTATCAAGCTCTTCTCACCTACACACTGATTTTTCTGACTACTTCAAAGGCACTGGAGGTTGTCACCTTTTCATGTCTCTGAGAACCGGGACTTCTAAAGCATCTATGATGAATTTTGGAAATTTGGTTACTGTATTTCTTCCAGCTACATTTTTTTCCTTCTTAGGCAAAGCCATTAAGGGAATACTGTGTATTTATTTAGGACAGTAGTGAACTAGCTTTTAATCTAGTAGACCTCATTTTCCTATATTGTATGCTCTAGGCAACCCAGTGAGTTATATGTAAAAATATCAGTCAGGTATCCTTTTAATGTTCCTGTGTCAGAATTATTATCACCATTATTTTAATGTCTGGAGAAGACTGTTTTAATGATATAAGACTAAGTTCTCCCTTTCAGCTATTTTAATAATAACTTTATCAGCATTACTCCAGATTTATACAATCACAGGAAGAGCAGAAAAAAACTGCTGTGAGTAGTGATGCTAATGAAGTCTTTTTCCTTATATATCTTTAAGCTACTTTTCCTTACTGCATCTCTTGCATCTTCTCATTGGAGTACAAAAGATTTGGCTGTGCTTCCCATGTTGCCTCTTATGGTGTAGCTAGTCCAGATTTAAGTCCATGATAGCTGGCCAAGTTTACAGTTTACAGTTTATTAGTTGGCTGGTTTTCAGGTTGTAAATCCATGCTGGTTGACTGGTGGGACAGTGCAACAATTACAACCAGCTTTGGCACTGGTTTGGTTCTCTTCCGATATTGGCTACCAGTTCTTAAAAAACGTACAGGGACTTCACTACATTTGTCATCCCGATGTTTCTGTCAAATTTCACTGAACTTTAGCCAGCAGGTCTTTGGAAGCAGGCCTAACAAATGGTGAGGCAGAAACTTAGGCAGCAGGGCACCAGTAAGTCATAGCTGCTTCAGAAAATCAGCCCAATTTCATCAATGGAAGAAATAAGAAGAGAATTGAATCTGCCCTGGGCTCCCAGGTGTTATTTTTAACTCCCATCTCAGAGTCTAGTGCACATATTTTGATTTTTTCCTTTTTTTTCCTCCTTAGATAACCATATACCTCTCTTTGTCCAGCAGGAAAGTGCAACTAGGTGCTTCTGAGCTCTGCTTTGGAAATGAAATGTAGCAGTTAATTTACAGCACTGCCAGCCTTTCCACAGCAGAATATAAAAGGACAACTACTTCAGACTAATGAAAGTGACAGTGGGGAGAGGTGCCTTTTAAACACTGCAAATTGGATGGGTGCATCAGGAGTGTAATTTTAAAGGAATCTGACAAGGTCATTTGCAAAGAACAATCTTCTGACTTGTCGAAAGGGTTTCAGACCTCCAAAACTTGGCACTCTTGAGTTTTCAGGGTACTTTTGAAGTTGGCAGGCTGCCTATTTAATATAATTCTAGCCTGTCATCCGAATTGTATCTTTCAGAGTTTCAGATTATCTCCTGTAGAAGTAAGTGGCGCATGCCAGGCTCTCAAGGGTGGCAAACTTCAGTTCTTAAAGATGAAATAAGACCATCTTCACAAAAATATTCTCAAGGGAAAATTGAACTGAAATAATGTTGAAAGATATTTCCATGCAAATGTATGAATTTGTGACACTCTTGACTTCTTTTTATGCTCCAAAATTAAAGGTAAAATCCTTTTAAGATTCCTTTGAAATGAGGGAGTCCCCACAGTAAAATGTGTGTGGGGGAGTACAGCGAGGGCTGTACTTGAGGACTCTGGAGACCTTTGCTGTCCTGGAAAGGTTTCTTCCACCCAACCCTGCCTAAGGGAATGCTGACTGGATTGATATGGATTTATTCAAATCCTGATATGAACAGAAAGTTCTCATTAGTAGCAGGTTCATATGGATTAGGAGGAAGCTCTGGAATTCAGGATATGAAGTGCACCTCATAAGTAAAATTAGAAAAAAACAGAAATGAAAGGAGCCATAGCAGTGTGAACTGGTCTAAATAGTAGGCTTTTGTCACTGGGAGAAACTTCTGATCTTTGTTGACTTGTCCCCTGATGGGATGAGGGGGAATTGCTTTAAACCACATATCTAATCTAAATCTACTCTTTAAAGGAGGGTAGATTCAGACTGGATATCAGGAAAAAATTCTTCACATGGAGTGTGTTGAGACACTGGCACAGGTTGCTCAGAGCAGCTGTGGCTGCCCCATTCCTGGAAGTGTTCAAGGCCAGGTTGGACAAGCAACTTGGGATAGGGGAAGGTGTCCCTGCCCATGACAGGGGGTTAGGATGGGATGATCTTTAAGGTCCCTTCCAAGCCCAAACCATTTTAGGAATCCATGAATCTATGATTTACATTCAGGCTCTTGAAGGCAAGAACCTGCTTATATCTTTCACAGTGCAAAAAAGGATAAAATACTGAAATAATAAATGCTTGCTTGAAATGAAAAGTAAGTAAATATATAACATAGGATTAGAAACATGGGGAAAAGCTTTAAAGTGGTGCATCGACCAGAAAATACTCTTTAATACAATTGTCTTCTTCTCTGTAGGGTGTAGTAGCAGTGAATGCTCTCCAAGGCACCTTTGCCCTCATTGCTTTAAGATGCACTCCCTTATTTTAATTTTGAGATGGACTTAGTTCTACTTAACCCTAAAAGTATTCTCTATATTTAACAGAAGCTCCTGGAAATTAGCTGATTGTGGAGAAAAAGAAAATATAAAAACAGGGGTCACAGGTTACTAGGAAGGGTACTATAGGATGGATAACTCCAAGACGAGCTGCTCATGGGCAGTCCTGTGCACAGCACTCTTATTCAAGGATGCTTCTTAGAGGTGTCTGTCCGGGTGTTTAACAGGTTTCCTCTCTTGGAAACTCATTTTCCCGGTTCCCACAGAGGAGATGGAAACAGGTACTCACTATACTCATCTCTCACGACTAACAGGTTTGCTGGAACAACTTGCCCAAGGAAGTTGTGAAGTTTCAATCCTTTCAGGTGTTAAAAACTTGAATGGATATGGCCCTCAGCCATCTGCTGCTCTAGGTGACTCTGGTCTGAACACTGGGGTTGGCCCAGACATTCTCCAGAGGTGCTTTCTGTCCTCAGTGACTCAGTGAATTATGGTCTGGAGTGACTACATCCCCAGTAAAAAGTTCAAATTTCCATGGTTAACCCTTACTTTGGCTTCTCTCTTTAGGCTGACACAAAAAATTGCTATGTGGTGGCTTTTGCAATGTAATTATTCTGCCTAGACATGTGCTGAAATCACCAAAATCTCACCACATGCGTTATCTACCATCTTTATTATTTGGGGATGGCTTCCAGTGTCCGTAAAAGTTTGTTGAATTTTAACTGGTGGCCAAAAGGTGGTGTATTCCACTTGTACATCTCAGCTATTCTTCTTTACAATCTATCCATGACTGACAGGTGCAGTAGGGCTGTTGGTGGGAAGAGTGACATGAAGCATTGGATGTACCCACCATCAACACAGTTCTTGTGGAGAGAGTGGCTGAGTGGGGAAGAGTTCTCCCTGCCCTTCTTTGCAGACCAGCACAAACTAACACCCATTAATGAAATACAGTCATTTATCAGCTGAAGGGAATTAAGTGATGGTGGAATGGGTGGATATAATGAAGGGTTATGAGTTTCAAGGCAAGAAATTTTTGGGTGGCATGAAGAGAAACATTTAACCAGAAAGCTGGGATGAACGTGAGCAAGGCAAAAATTAGATTAAAGAGAAATTACTGGTTAAGATGGTGTCCATTGGTTCTGAAGTGACACTTTGGATGCAGTCATGTTAATTTAACAGTTATAACCTAGATAAGGAAGTCTTCTATGGGAAATGATCCTGACCTGATAAAGAATTAGGCAAAAGCATCTCTGTTTCCTACAAATTCACTTTCTTTGCTTAGATCCTCAATTCTAAGATTTAAATCCTTTAGGATTTTGTGAAGAAAACAGATTTCTCTTTACATATATTTCCAGCTCTTTGATCTGGGAAATAGAGTAAGATATTATGCACTGATTAAGTGAAGTATGAATACTTCGATTAACAAATTTTGTAATTTTTTCCACAAGTTCTGTTCAAAAATATCATTTTAGGCGAGGTGAACCTCTGGCATTAATGCATTTCATCATTTTGTTAGAAGCAAAATCTCTTCAGGAGCTTTTACGTCTAAGGTCTCACCAAGATTGAGGCAATTGACATTTAGTTTTGAGCTTCCAAATCATGATCATTCAGAAAATTCTTGTGAGCCATAAGTGAAAACATTCTTAAGATACTGCATAAATGTAATTACTATTGGTTATACAGGTTAATATTACTGTACACATCCAGTAATTACTAAAGGTCTTCTTAATGACTTTACTGTTTGAGAGAGACCATTTCTCTATTAGAAACATTTATAATTGTTTTCCTGTAATTGTCTGAGCTAAGTTACAATTGTGTCATATAATGACCTTTAAAAACGTGTCCAGAAAAGCCTGCAGCTGTTCCCTCCTTGGGTTCTCTCTACTGAGTTATATTTAAGCCAGTGTCTCTGAAACCAGGCAGTAATAAAAGGGATATTATCCTTAGCAAATATCTTAATCATGGTAAATCTCTGTTGCCCTACAAATGACTGCACAGGGGATTAGAGTGGAGTAAGCCATTTGCTGAATATCACTGCCACCTTTCCGAGGCCATTTAAGCGTGTTTAATTTTTCAGGGTGAAACATGAAACCCACTAATACAAATGTTTGCATTTGGCCTGAATTATATCCAGACTGTAACAGTTAGAGCAGGCTTAGGACCAGATTGTGAATGATCTGTAGGAGGCCAGTTCTGCTTGGGAGAGTGAGAGAGAAAAATGTATTTTTGTTCCCAGTCCCAGCTCTCTTATGTCACTTACGCTGCCTCACTTCTTTTCAATATTTATGTTAGGCTATCATGGCGTGAAGTACCAGTAAATATATGGATGATGCTTAGCTCTGTATTTTTTTAATATCAATTGCAATCCTTACTGTCATCCAGTGCCTGGGAGCCGTGAGTGTCTGGCTTGGGTTCATCCTGGCTAAAATGGAGGTGACAATGCAATAGAGTACAAAATACTTTCAGGGACTTGTGTCCTCCACAGCATCATTTTCTATGTGTTTGTTTATGAAGATTTCTATCAGGTTGCCCAGAAACACTGAGACTCCTTGTTTTCCAGTGGTGAAGCTTAAGGGAACTTTTTGGGAGACTGAAGTACTACTGTCCATTTCATGCTTTCTTTTTTCCTTTGTTTTAACAAAGCAATGTCATCTCTCTGTGCCTGCCCAGGCCACTGCAGCCCTGGCCAGTTTGGACTCAGCAGAGCTCTGGGAACTGGAAACTCCAGGAGGTGTTTCCTGGGGCAGAATTCAGTGACTGTGAGGTGACACCTGTTTCAGGTGGCACAACCCACATACTTCCCACTGCAGTGTGCCAGGAACACATCACCCACAAGCTCCCCTTGTTCCCAAGGAATGTGCACTCAGGTTCACCTCCCCAGCCTGACTTTGTGAGCTTTCCATCAGGCAGCTTTCCCCATAAGCCCTGAACATGACTTCCCAGAGCAGCTGTGAGGGTGAGAATTGTGAGTGTAAGAGGCAGTGTTTTGTTGTTCATAGAATCATGAAATCATAGAACAGTTTGGGTTGGAAAGGACTTTAAAGACCATCTCGTTCCAACTCCCTTGCTATGGTCAGGGACACCTTCCACTCTCCCAGGCTGCTCACAGCCCTATCCAACCCAGCCTTAAACACTTCCAGGGATGGGGCATCCACAGCTTCTCAGTTCCAGTCCCTCCCTTCCCCCATAGTAAATAATTTCTTACTAAGATCCAACATAAACCTGCCTTCCTCCAGTTTAAGGCCCTTCCCCCTTGTCCTTTCACTACCTGTCCTTGTGAAAAGTCCCTTTCCAGCTCTCTTGTAGCTCCTTTAGGAACAGAGACAAGTTGTTTTTGAATGTCTTACGACTGCTGGACTGATCTTCAGCAAAGGTGCAGATGTCTGTCCATCCTAGTGTTCACTGTGCTCAATGCAATATTCTCTGTGTTTAAATCCCAGGCAAGTTTCCAAATGACAAGCCCTGACTTTGAATGGTCAGCAGAATTTCATAAATATTCTAAGAACCTTAAATGAGACCATAGGATATGTGGTTAAGCAGTTATACTTGTTAATTGGGAGATGCAGCTAATAATAACCAAATTGAAAGAGGAAATTTAGTGCCCGTAACAAATGAGACACTCACAATGGACCCTCTCATTAGAGACTTCAAAATTATTATTTTTCTAAGCTCAATCACCTATTTAATTTCTCAACCATTTCAGCCAGACACAACTACCCTTTTCTGTGACAGTGGTTTAACATATATTATGTAGAGCTTGACCTATTGGAGAGTTTGTGTCTTTGTGCTTTTAGCTTGAATCCATGCTTTTTCCCTAAGGAAAAAATAAATTCTGTTAAGTGGATAAAGTTTTATTATGCTCTGTTAAGTTTTCCACTGTATAGGCAGGTTAAAGCTTTAATTAAAGCTTTAATTTCCCTCACAGAAGAAAGCAGATTCCTATGGGAGACAATTATAGGTGAAGATGAAACCCCTTGGTGTCTTCAGTGTATCTTTCAGGTGCTTTCATGGTGATTGTGGATGAAATACCTTCATGGATAAAATGGACATAGAATAATAGAACCTTTTGGAATAGAAAAGTCCTCTAAAATCATCATGTCCAACAATTAACCTGGCACTATCAAGTCCACCATTGAGTCTTCACAGGTGTATGAGTTTTCTCTCTCTTTACTAACTTTGAAGGTGCAAAGAGCTTCTATTTCTGATTCCAGCCACTGTTTCATACACTCAGTGGTTGTGGGTTTATCCCTGTAGCTACTGCTGAGGGATGTCTGCTCTTTGCACAGACGGTCCCATGAAAGAGTGAGGCCTTAATTGTGTCTTCATCTAAGGAGGTGGATCAGAAAGTGTTTTCACATTCACTAAATATTTTAGAGGTTTGAAAGTTTCTCTGCAGTGGGATAAAAACTAGAAATGTTCAGATATTTTTGTAAAAAGGCTGCAGGGTGTGAAGGAAAATGATATACTGGAGTAGGGTCCAAGGTTAAGCTTCTCAGCTGGACTGAAGGTTCGGACCAGGGTTTTCACATTCCAGTTGATATTCTCATCACCAGGTAATTGGCTATTTTGAGGAGGCTATTTTTTGGCTTCAAGTAGGAATTTCCAAGTTGAGCATTAAAAGTAATTTTGTTCTCAGACATTTCTTTTAAATCAGCATACCTCTGTTTCAGTATAATGTTTTCTCTATGCAGTTTCTTCTGAAAAAATCTAATCTAAAGTAGAAATTAGCCCTTCATTGAACATGGATTAAACCAGATGAGCTCCTGAGAAGTCTTCCAACCTAAATTCTTCCACAATTCAGCTTGGAAAGATCACCCTTGATCTCTAATAAGTAAAAATAATTCCTGAACCTAGACTTACAATACAGTAAAAAAATGTCACATTAAGTGCTGAATGCCATGGTCTAAAGACTTAAGTATTAACTTATACACTAATTATTAGCTAGTGTCCTAGTTGCTGCGTAGTTTTATGCATGTGGACTTGTCATAAGTTCTCATATATAGATATATATATCTCTATCTATCTATATCTCTTGATAGAGATCTATAGATATAGATGATATAGATATAGATATAGACGATAATATAGATGATGATATAGATATATATATAGATATAGACATATAGATATATAGAGATAGAGATAGATGATGATATAGATGATGATATAGATGATGATATAGATGATGATATAGATATAGATATAGATATAGATATAGATATAGATATAGATATAGATATAGATAGATAGATATGTGTGTATGTGTGTGTGTGTGAGAGATATTAGACACAGAGAACTGTGTAAGGAAGGACAGAAATCATATCTATGCCAGTAAGTGACACACGGCTGGAGCAGGCCCAGGCACTGGATGATGCCCCTGTGCTCTATGGCACCACTTTGACCTGGTACAAGTAGAGGCATTCAAGAGGAAATGACTGATCATGCGTGGGATTTTACCATGGGTCACAAACCCTTCCCATTTAGCAATCTGGAGGCTGTTGTGGCTACATTTCAAATGAGGTTATGTTCCTGGCTCTGCCCTGAGTTGCCTGGGGTGTCCACAGACATGCCACTTCATTTTTTTAGTCTCTTTATGCCACTTCCATTTTCTTAGTCTCTTTCTTTCACATATGTAAATGTCTTGCTGTAAAAACTCAGCTTTTCAAAACAGTGTTTGTTTTCTGTGGTATGTTGTCAGGCACACATGGGAAGGGCCTATTCTAGGTTGGGACCTCTAGAGGTTCCCATAATCCAAATAATAATGGTAAAGACAAGGGAATGACGTGTGATTTCTTATGAAATGGCCATCCAGTCTCCTTGGCAGATGTAAACTGAGTGATTGTTCTGTGTGTACCAGCTTTACAAGAGCAAGAATGCCCATTTCAAGAAGGATTTAGGGAGAAGCTTTTGCATATCTGTGTTTGCAACAGGCAGGAGCAGCTTCCATAATTATTGAATTTAGTATAACTTCTATTTGATCTGCAAATCTGTGGCAAATGCAGTGCTAAGGCTGGGGTTGTGCTGGGAGCTGAGGTGCATCCCTGGGCCCAGAATTGCTGCTGCCTGTGCTGGGCTCACCCCATGGGGAGGTGAGAGGGTCCTGCCCTGCTGGGAGCCCACCTCTGGATCAGCTGAGTAATGGTGTTTGTTTGCTTCCAGATGAATACAAGAGCAAAGTAGCCTGTGAAGATGACAAGCTGAGGCTGAGCTGTAAGAAGAGCATGGTGATAGCCATTTACTCTGCTGTCTTCGGGAGGACACAAGGAGGCAGCCTGGAGTGCCCATACCAAAACCTAGGGATGCCCATGATTGGTAAGCAGGGAAATGGCTTGATGACACGCTGATGTGGGCAGGGTGATTTCATTTACTGTCATCACAGCAGAGCTGGCACAGATCCTGGTCAGAAAAGCAGGACTGGGACATGCAACCTGGCATGGTGGTGTTTCTGATGTGTGCTACCTTGTCAACCAGTGGTGAGCTTCAGCATGAGCACCAAACTGAAGTGCAGCTATATGTCCCAGCTGAATTGCCAGGCCACAGGCTTTTCACAGATTCATCTGATTATATGATTGAAGGTGCTTGAATTTCCTGTTCAATTTTATGCCTTTGTGGTTGTTCATCCACTGAGCCTCTGCCTGTAATATGGAGGAGCATATTATCTGGGCATGTCATGTACCATCTGCAGCCACTGAAGCCTCGACATTGCATTTAAACTTTTACTGAAGTTAAAGCAAGGGAGCAAATTCAAAAAGCAAGTTGTTAAGTTTCATCATGTTACGGTTGGCTTATGGTACCTTCAAGTATCTCCTTTACTCTCAGACTATCAGAGTCTCTTACAGTCATGAGTTAAAGATAAATAATTGAAAAACATTCACTGGAACTGTCTGTTCTTGATCCAATGTGAAATGACTTTGAATATTTTAGGCTGTGGCAGAGAAAGCAACAGTCACAGTACAAAATCCTGTGCCCAGCATTTGTCATAATTCTCTGCAGAGCTGAGAGGGAATTAACAGGTTTCCCAAAGGAATTGCCTCCAGAGAGGGAAAGGTTTTGGAGGAGACTGCACAGGAAACCTTGATCTGGCGCTATTGCCTGTGCTGGGATCTCTTCAGCTGTATCTGAGGATCTGTGGCTTCACAGCTGCTGATCCAGTGCCCTTAAGAAGTTAAATGCTATTCAAATGGAAGCATGTCAAGTGAGGGCTTGGCAATATGATACTCAGATGATGGGTGTCAGTAGAAACCCACAGGTGGAATGAGGCCAGTCAGGTTATTTGTGCAGCATGGTGGGTGCCTTACTTCTGTAGCTGTGCAAATCTGAGCACTTGTAGCACAGCTGAGTTGTGCAGGGTCTCCTGAGGTGACCAGCGTCCCTGGATGTGCTCCTGCAGTCCCCCAGTTGCCAGGTAGCAGAAGCCAAACCAGATGTGTGGCAGGTTAGCCTGGACCTCTCTGGTGTGATGTTTGGGATGGGCTGAGTCTGTGCACTGGTTGCTGTGGTGGTTGGGCTGCTGGGTGAGAAGTGGTCAAGTCAGTGAAACAGGATGGGTTTCTGGAGCACACCTGAGCACCCCACTGCATTGTCCTTGCTGAGACAGCCTGAACTGGCACTTGTAGGTGACGAGGTACCAGCACAAGGACCCACTCTTCAGTGTCAGCATGAACCAAAACTCTATGTGAAGCCACAAAAGGCAAAGTTTTACTCTTTGCCCAGCAGCAAAGTCATGAAACTTGTACTGGCTGAGAGCAGGGTATGTGGGACCAGAAAATGGGACAGGAGGCACAAACAGGGAGAACAAGCAGTGGGGTCTGACAGCAGGGCTGCACATGCTGTAGGATCGCCAGCACCTGTATGCCCTGCTGTTCTCAAACTGGCCTTGTGAGCTCTACAAAGTGGGATGTTTGCCCAAGGAAATGAGGTGTCAGATCCTAGAGTGCAGCACAGTCTGCTGCTGGGATGAGGCAGGGCCTTCCTCAAGTGTCAGATCCTAAATGAAACTACTTACATGAGCAGGCTCAGTACAAGACTGTGTAATGGCAAGTCAGGGGTGGGAATGCTGAGGAAACTTTACACTAAAATCCAGCTCAAGGTTTTAAGCTGTGAACTGATGCTAAAAATGACCGAGTTGTTGGACAGGAGCAAATATCCACATGTTTGGAATTGCTGGGCTCTCAAGTATCTCAAGTCAGTCTGGTGCTCCTGGGGTGCTGTGGGAGTCGGTATGTCCTGCCTGCATCGGAGCAAAGGGGGGTGGGAAGGGTGTCTGGAACATCTGCTGGCTGCATGCCCTGCAGGGCTGGGGAGGAGATGTGAGGAACTCACCATGGAGCAGTGACTTCCCCAGTCATTTGGGGTGTGTGTGTAAGGTGAAAGACAAACTATAGCTGTTGATGTTTTCTTGCATGCAGAAATCCTGACTGAATTGTTGGGGCGGGGATGAGCTTCACTAAAAGAAAATTGAGGGTGAGGAGATGGTTACCACCACTTCACCATGCTCAAGCCTTAAATCCCAGTCATGTTTGGAAGGGCTTGTTCAGGTTCCTTCAGCTACAGCTCACTGATCCCCTTGGCATGAGGCAGTCTCTGCTTATCACGGCCTTCCCTTCATCACCTGCATGAGCTGACCCAGTGGGGCAGAGCTCTGGTGCTGCAGGAATGGGAAGGTGAGTGGTAGCTCTACTGTGCACTTCTCTTGGCCCCACAGGAGAAACTGGTTTAGGATCCTCCTCCAGCCCAAATCAGCAAAAAGCACCTTCACACTGTGCTCCCCCATGGCACACTGCAGACCTCCCATTCCCGTCTCCAGTGACAGCAGTGACAAGAGCAGGTTGTGCTCCCAGCTGCCACGAGTGATGGTGGCAGCAGCACTCAGGGTCCCCCAGCCTGCTTCAGAAACTGCTCTTCTCACGAGCCTGCCTAGCCCAGCAGGCAGCTCTGTTCCTTCAGGAGCAGGTGGAAACATCACAATTTATAAATCAAAGCTTGTGCTAGCTGGAGAACATTTCCCTGCACGTTTCCACAGCAATGTGGGGAGGGCTGCTCCGTGGCTGCCTTTCATCCCAGACATTCACAACAAGCTGATCTTACAAACATGACCATGTGGGTCAGACTTTACAGCAACATCCAGTTCCTGTAAGGCAGAACCCAGCTATGTTCTGTACATGGGAGATTTATTCTGTTTGAATTTCATGGGACTGATGATTTGTGTCAAGTCGGAGCCTTGGCAAGGGGCATTCTGCTGGGAAGTAGGCCCTGCACAAGTTCACAGTGATTATTTATATCCACACAGCCTGAGCTACTTGATGAGTGAAGAAGCCCTACTTGCCCCCAAAGCAGTGAAGATTATATTTTTTTTCGTCTCCTAATGAAAAACAATTCAGAAAATTTGATTCCATTTTTCTTTCTGTGGACAAAAAGCACATTTGGGTTGAATTTAGAAATATACAGCTTCTGCAGGTGAGAAGCTAAAGAACTGAGGTCTAAGGTGGGCAGGAGAGGTGGCCTAATAGAGCATTGCCAGTGTAAGGTAAACCAGTTCAATTTGTGTTGTTTCTGCCTTGAAAAACAAGACCTTGTACTCCTTTAGAAGCATTGAGAAGATTAAGCCCCCAACAGAGAATTTCCTGGATTCTACATCAGGTGCACAGCTGGTTTCTGAGGTATCCTGGTGCTGCAGTCCTTTTTACCCAGCTATTGCTGTGCTGCTTTTGGGTGATAACAGATTCCCAAGACACCCTTCACATGCCATGCCATGCCATGCCATGCCATGCCATGCCATGCCATGCCATGCCATGCCATGCCATGCCATGCCATGCCATGCCATGCCATGCCATGCCATGCCATGCCATGCACATGCTTTCTCTTTGTATGTCTGTGTGAATGTGCTTGGCATCTGTGAAGAGAAAGTTATGGTGGAGAACTCCATCCTATTGCTGTCATGTTAAAGTGAAAATCTGTCAGGATCCTCTTTTAACTGTAAATATGCTGAAACATATGTCTCTGACTGTAATGGGAAGCCCCTGCAAACAACTGGAGCCTTCCTCGAATTCCTTGGGAACTCTGAAAAGCTCCTAAAAGAATTTGACCTTATTTGTAACTCTCTTAATGAAGCCTCTACTTTGCTGCCAGCATGTGCAGAGAGCATACACAGAGCATGGGGAGGTTTCTGGGGAAAGGGCTATTTACAAGCAATGAACCATTAATATCCCTCAGCCAAGTGAGCCCTTTGCCCCCTTTTCCTGCTGTTTAGAGCTGCCTCTGCCTGCATCTCCAAATGGCTTGTTCATTCCAAGAGCAATAATTTAAAAAATGGCCTTTTTCTAAATGTATCTCAGTGCAAGATAGTGATCTAATTAGGAGACTGAGGAGGAAAATCTTGGATGTAAAATGATTACCCTTTTTATTGCTTGGTGGAGCAATATATTTGGTCACATTCAGGACACCTGACTTGTTCACATTATTTATTTTTACAGAAGCTCCCCCCAGAACCACAGAGAGTGAGATGGATGTGTTCAGATGACCTCTAGCATAGGATCCAGGACTCCTTCTCAAGGACCCTGTCTTTCTCCATCACTTATACAAAAAGCCCAAAGCAATTTAATTGCTTATCCTGAGTAGAAGGAATCTGGGCTTGGTTTTGGAGTCGCTGCAAGATCGTGGGAACCCTGGCTCCACAGCCTTGCTCTGGGTCCTGGGGTGTGGATTAAGCTGAGTACTCTGCTGAGACCAAAATGTCCTTGTCACTTAACATACAAGTTGTCTCCTGTGCTGCTGTAATGGGGAAAAATGAACGTGTTTACAAAGCCCTGAGGAAACTCAGATGGTCAGTGGCACTCTCTGACTCAGGGGATCTGATAATGGAAGAGCAGAGAAAGGAGTTCAGCAAATGAGCCTGTGCTTTAGGTGCTCATTCCCTGGCATTTTTCATTCTAATGCAGTGACAGAAGGCGATCTGACCCAGTTTGTTTTCATTTCCCCCTCTTAAAGCAGATGTATATAAGACTTAAAGCAGAGTCTTCATATAAATATTTATTACATCCTATAAATAATGGCCTCTTCTAGTTTGTTTATCTGTGACCAGATCTAGCATGTACATGAATATGAAATACATGCAGTAAAAAATCCATTTTATTCCAGGGTACATGTTCCTGCCAGCACAAGAGCTGGCTTTATGAAACTGCTGCCCCTCCAGCTGTGCATTTCTGGCTCTCTTCTGCTTCACCATCTATGACCATTTTCCACCCTCTTTCCATCAGGACAAGGTTGTGGCTGTGCTCTAATCTTAGCCTTAAATCAAATGCTTAAAAATAAAAAGGCCTGAAGTGTGGAGCTGGACCAATGAGGAGTAGTAGTAACACCTGGCACTGATAGGGCAAACAGAGGGTGGCTGGGACTGCAGGAAGGGATGGGATATCCACAGAAATCTGTGCTGGTCAGACAAGGCCATGTAGCACAGCTGGCCTTCAGCAGATCCAAGTGGCCAAAAGACTCTCGTGCTTCATCCTGCTTTCCTTCTCTGGCCTTTAAAGCAGCTGCAGTGCTGGGTCTGTGGCATGAGCAGCAGCTGGGGGGATCAGACCCTGTCATTCCTCTCTACAGAACACACCAGGCTTCCAAAACACCCCTCCTGTAGGTGTGACTCTGTGTATGCTTCATTTACATTCAGGGCAGAAACGACTTTATTATGTCTATAGCTCATGATTAAGAACATGTTTTTAGAGGCCAATCTGTTTGTATGCAATAAAACCCCCAAGTATCCAAATCTGAAGGCTAAATAAATATCAGTTGCTGTTTAAATCACATATCATACCTTATTAAATTTAAATTGAAATACAGTTCTCATTTAGAATGCTGAGTTAAAGTGGGACAAAGCCTGCTTTTAGAAAGTTATTCTTCAATTTTAGATACTTTATGTGTTTCAGTTTTTGTCTCAAAACACCAGGAGGTAATTAAAATCACTTTGCAGCTGTTTCTAGAAAACTCCAACTATTGTTGGATTCCATAGAGCCATAAAAATGATTTGTATGAAATTGTTTTTATATGCACACAATAGCTATTAAAAAATTAATTAAAAAGTCCATTCAAATGTGAGTCTGGACAAGATCTTTCTCTAAACCAAGGTTCAAGTTGGTTTTGAAATACTGTGTACAGTGGAGTATGACCCCACGCAGCGATTGTAATTATAAATTCTGACAGTAGTAATTTAAATAGCACCAGCAGGCTCTGTGATGCTATCGGTATGATATCTGCAGAAGTAAAGTGAGTATTTGTATCAGTAATATCAACTTCTGTAGCAGCTGATCTTATAAAAGATGCTTATTGCCCAACTATTAGTTAAAAGCAACCCCAAAATACAATCCTAACAATAAAAGGGCAATGTGTAAAATATTTAAAATGTAGCATGTTTGATTCCGTGGAGTTGCTTTGAATGAAAACCAGTGTAAGTTGTTCAAAACTGATGAAGTTCCTCTTAAACTAATTCAGATGTCGCTCAAGAATACTGCAAAATTGCCAAGAGAGCCTGAGAAACAAAGGTAATGTGAAACCTGTGAGTTTGCAGGCACACCATGCTGTATTTTAGGAACCAAGGGCAAGAAGTGACTTGCAGGCTGTGTCAGCTGGGTAATCTCTTCAGAAAATGGGCCAGTCCTGCAGCTTGTGAAGTTCAGACCTTGCTTCAGCCTAGGTCCAGGCACTTGTTGAGTATCTCCCCATGCAGGAAAAGACTTTTTTTGGGCTGTAATGAATAAGAAGGAGAAACGAACTCAAGGACATCACAGAGAAGTAGATAGATTGAAAGCACTATCCCTATCTTCTATTGAGCGATGCTAAAGCTGTTACCTTCTTTGCTTCTTTTCTTGAATGCCTTACATCCCACAATCCACTCTGCTGCAAGTTAAATAATAAAATTTAACTGTCATTGCCACACCAAATCTTCTTTGTTCTCTGAGACTTCTTGGAGCCATGTTTGAAGCTATCCTTGGATTCTCACTTTGGCCCCCAAACCCGAGAAATGTTATTAATTTGCTCAACTTTGCACACTCTGAGTCAGTCCCTGCAAAACTGGGGGCTCATATATTTTATGTGAGTTCTGGTTCCAGATACAAGGGTGATGAGATGATTTAAGTTCACATTAATAAACCAAGTGTTTCTAAATGTAACTATAGGATCTGCAATTAAACCTGTAATCGATCCTTCAGTTGCAGTCTCTAAATGCGATTGGTTTCTTTTAAGATAATTTTCTCTTTTCTGGCCTACTGCTGAAGTTTCCAAAGTTTTATGAACTCTGTGGTGACTAATTTTTCTGTCTCTTTCTGTAGAACATACTTTTTTAATGTAAAGCTGGCCTTCTCTGCACATCCTTCTAATGTTTGGATATAGATTTCCTTTCTAGCCAGTTGTTTTCAGTGACATTGTGCAAGATATATGTTCTTTATACAGATGTATCAATGTGAAATTCTCTGCTGCTATTTGTAATATGATGTTGACCATTTATCATTTTACAAATACCAGCAGGGAACTTCACCTTTTCATTTTTGGGTTCCTGCTCCTGAGCTTCTTCAGTATATGTAAATACATTTCTGCTTCTGTACCTTTTTTGTTTAAGGGCAGCCTTTGGTTTCTATTGGCTGAACTTCACATTGGTTCATCTTAAGGATACTAAGTATTTGTAGTTTAGTTTTCTCCCTCTTGTCTTGTAGATCTAGACCCAACTCACTTCTTTTGTCCTCCATCGAGGCTTGTGTGCCATGGCAGGGCAGAGAAATCCAGAGTATTTCAGTGGCCCCCAAATGAAACTGTGTGACAGCTTTACACTGATAAAGAAATTATCTTCCCAGACTGCTAAATGAGCGAGAAAGTGGACAAAATTAATCTGTATTAACAGTCTTCTTCACTGGCTTTTAAAGAGAACATAAAACTCAATGGGCATGGGCTAAGTCAAAAATGCCTGGGGTTTGATGTACTGCACAGAGTGCAGACAGACTCATTGATATTCTGTGAAGACATCCTTCACAGGCCGCTGGATGGCTAATTTTGGCTGAAGCTGAGTCTTAGGCACCTCTAGCAGCTGCCCCTGTATGAAGGAGTTGACATTGGTATCAACCATAGCTAATAGAACATCTTTAAAATAGATGAGAAACTACCCAAGACCAGGAGAGCTTCCTTCCTTCCTGCTTATAATAGAGGTTCTTTTTCAGATTGAGGCAGTTACTCCTAGGTAAAACATGAAGGAATTTAGGCAGTTGCCTCACCTGAAAGGTTGGAGTTTCTTCCTGCTTTTGGCCTTTCTGCCATTCCATTGAAATTTGCTTTCTCTTTTGGCAGACAAATGGATAACCACAGCACTGATTCAGACATCTGTCAGCTTTCTTGGCAGGAACTAAATTTCTATCCTCTTAGTTAATTGACTCCTTCCATCTTTCATTCTGTCCTCTCACATTCATAGCTCCCAGCAAGTAACTTTTCCTCTTTTGTTCTAGAGTAGGAAATCAGGCTGCATGTTTTACAGAAAAATCCTGTCCTCTGCTTGGGAGGAGGGTCCTCCTCAAGCTGTCAATTGTTTGTAAATTATTTCCCTTAAGGGAAAACTTATCTTAAGTTGATCCTTTCACATGCTCCTCAAAAGACAACAAGAAAAGCTAAGTTTCTGCTGATGGTTTAATTTTGAGATTTGAGTCTGCTTCTGATGCCTTTACACTGAGCCAAAGCATCCCACAGAATTTGTCTCTTGATCAGGTACCCCCAGCCCTGTTCCAGTTTCTAAACACTTCATATGTACTGCTGGAAATGGTATTTTAGGCAGTGATCCCCTTTCTGAAGTATTTAATTGTGACCAATGTTAATACTGGGTTGAGCTCCACGTCCTGCTGCCTCTCCAGATCCATGGACAGCCTCTGGAAAACTCCTACCTGACAGCTTCACAGCATGCTAACATATTCACCCGGCCAGCTGTGCGTGGTCCTGCTTGCTCTGGACAGCCTGTCTCATCTTTGCAGGAACCCACCTTTGCAGGTTCAGCATGGCTGTACCAGGTGAGTCTGATCATGAGCAGATACACAAATGAACAGATGTTCTTGAATATCTGCAATATGCCCAACTTCACTGTGAGATTAGTCATCCTTCTCAGAACTTGGGGTTTAAATCTGTTTGTGGATCCATCTGGCATGGCTGCTGCCTTGGAAGAGGCTCCAATCTCCACCAGGGCATCTAAGAGTTACCAAAATGCAAAATTAAAGAGTTTGGAAAAATTCTGTCAAACCCAGATAGGTTTTGCAATCAAAAGCAGCAACTCATGGCTTGGATTTCACATTTGGATATGTCACCCTTACTGGAGAAAAACAAGTAACACTGAGTAACCAAAATTAAGGATATGATTAATAGGCATTGGCTCCAGTTTCTTTTATTTTTTTTTCACCAGGAAGAGGTAATAAAGAAACAGTCATGCTGGGAAGCAGCCTTAGACTGACTAAAATCCATTCATTGTGGTGAGCTTGATGATATGGACATTACATCACCGAGACCAATTCCAGTTTTAAAGCCAACGCGGTCTGCAAGCTGCAGCTGGTAAAATCCTCCATCGTGGCTCTGTTGCCCTGGTTTGGATTTTTACCCTGACAGAGGCTGGGCTGAGGGAGCAGATCAAGGAGTCACATCATACTAAATGCAACTGGTAAGGTGAATTACCCACTGAGGACTTAGACTAAGGGTTGTGAAATCCAACTGGCCAGTGGTCTGCATTTGTGAAGTGATCCTGGGAAAGGGAATTCGCCTTGCACCAGGAGCACGGCTGGAGGGACCTGCAACTTCCAGAAAGTGGGGACAGAGGTAAAGAGAACAAAGTGAGCTGATCCCACTCCCCCACAGCCCCAACTTCAGCTGAAAATACCATATTTGAAAAGCACAGATGATACCTTTAAACGCTTTCACATGTGAAAGTTTCACCATAGCCAGGATTTGTATGTGCTCCCTGGCAGTGTACTGAAGCAATCCAAGACTAATGAAAGCCAAGGGTAACTCTGGGCCAATCTCTCCAAGAGGGCTCTCTATCATCTATGAGGTCTTAAAGCAGTTTTTATTGCTGTATCATGGGATTTCAACTTTGTGGGCTTTAAGAGGTTCTCGGCAGGGGCCTGGCTCTGCTTAGCAGTACTTACCTCAGACTTAGTGATATGGCATTGGCATTTGTGAGTGTCCTTCCCACATCTCTGACACATGGGGTCACTTGTTTGTTACTGGTGCCAGAGTGGTATCTCATAAAACATTTGGAATTTGCATTTAGCAAGCAATCAAGCAGCAGAAGAAAGGAGTTCATAGAATATAAAATCATTAAGGTTGGAAAAGACCTCTAAGATCATCTAGTCCAACTGTAATGTTGCCCTGAATGAGCATGACATCTGGTACAATAAGTGCCATGTCTAGTCTCCTACTTCTGAAGACCTGGAAAAGATGAATTTGGCCAGCTGAAGGGGACCACAGCCCAACTCTGCTGCACCACATTGCTGGGCTTGGCTTCCCTGCATCTTTTTGGCAGGATAACTGCATGATTTACGTATAAAACTCCTCTGTTTTCTTGCCTCTCTGAGCTCTGAGGATGGCCACTTGGAGGTGAAGACTTCTGACCTGGAATCACCTTCTGAAGAGGTACTAATATAATTGGAGCTCTCACTTCAATGAGCTCCCCAAGGACTGATTTACATTTGGAAGTTAAATTACCAACGTGCACTTCATAACATCCAACAGGAGTGAATTCAGTGTTTTTATAAGCCTGAGACACAGGGGTAAAAGCAAATACTGTGTTGTCCCCTCTAGAGCTCCAAATGACATGGTGGTGACTGTGATTTATGAAGGTGCTGTAGTCTCATCTATCACTCAGCCACCTCTCAGATGTACTACTGACATCTTCAGTGCTAGTTAGTGAGGGAGTAAAGATGCTTAAATACGACATTTTGGCACCCAGCTAAATGAACTCCTTACCAGAAACCCTTTGAAGTGTGTAAGGAAGATGGTCTCATTTGGAGGTTTTGATTGCTGCTCTTACATTTTCCAGTTCAATGTGTTATGTGGAGGATGAAGATGTTGACAGACCGAGAAATCCAAGCTTTGGGAGACAAAGCTGATTTCGGTGTTGGTGTAGTCCTCCCTCAAAACACTGCAGGCTGCTTGCCCTGGCCTTTATGGGAATGTACAAGGCACTTTTGCTTAGAAATTGTGTGGAGACAAAACCAGGGAAAATTCCCTGTTGTGAGCAAAAGGAAGTCTTTGAAGTGAACACTTGGTCAGAATTTGTGCCTAGACTCCATTTCTTTTTTTGCAGGGCTAGAAAAATACGACTGTTTCCAAGAGAATGGCACAAGTCTTACCATGGGGAAAATAAGAAGAGTATTTGGATTTACCATGTGGGAGACTGACATTGACAGTAGAGTTTAGCTGCATCTTGTAACATTGATACCTCAGATGACTTTCTGCCACTATTGCATTCACCAGATTCTGGTGTTCATTAGGGTCTGGAGGTCAGGGAAAACAGTAAGGCTTGCTTAAATTGTGACTGCTGCAAGAGCCAAGGAAATGGAGCACTACGAGAAACCACCACTGTGCTATATTGAAGTCATGTTGGCAGCCACTTAAAAGCAGCATTTCCTTGAAATCTTCAGGAATGACCTGGGACAGGGTTTGTAGGTGGTACTGAATTGAGCAGAACGCTTGTTACATCTTGACTAAAACACTGAAGTGTCTGGTTTGGGGTTCTCCAGGTAAAGAGAGATGCTGGGAAACTGGAACAAGTCCAGTGAAGCTCCACCAAGCTGGTCAGGGGCCTACAGCCTGCAGCATGTGGGGGAATACTGAGGGACATAGGGTTGTTCAGTTTCCAGATGAGAAAGCTCTGGGTGGGATCTTATTTCTGTTTTTTACTAAGTTATAGGTAGTTCTACAGAAGATTCTTTTGGAAACACACAGAAGGAAACAGCAGATAAACAGCAAAAGCAATAAACATGAGTTGCAGCAATAGAAACTTGATTACATACAAGGAAAACATTTTCACCTGGAGACAGGCTTAGCCCAGGATCAAGTGTCCAAGGAGTTTGGGAAATATTTCTCTGTGGAGATTTTCAAAACTTGCCTGGGCAAATTCCTGAGCAACCTGATGTAACATCAAAGCTGGCTGTTCTTTGGCCAGGAGGTTGGAGTGGATAGGCTCCAGATATTGTTTTCAGCTAAATTATGGGATGGTTTGTGTGCCACAGTCCCAGTAGGTGACCTTTCCCTCAGTTATAATTTTTCATCCTACGGTTTGCAAAAGTCCATGTAGAAGAGGCTTTTACAATCTTGATGCCCTACTTTCTATGTGAAGGGCTTTCATCTTCACCTGTAATTGAAGCATAGAGAGTTCCATCTACTCTTCTGCTCATTTTGGCTGGTGCAGGTTGAGCTGGAGCAGCCTGGCAGTTGGAGAGTTGAGGACTTCACTATGGGTATTTGTGACTGGTGGCCTGGTCTGTGCCCAGAGAAGGTGGGAATATGGAGTTAGTGTATACTGGTAATTGAGTAATATCAGGGGCACAGGTACTGGAAGTAGATCTGTACTGTGAAACTGTAGCATGATCCATGGCATGTTGTCTTGGCCCACATAACTCCTCTAGGTAGTCCAGAAGATCATGGGATTCTGGAATGGTTTGAGTTGGAAGGATCCTTAAAGATCATCTTGTTCCAATCCCCCTACCATGGCAGGAACACCTGCCACTAGACCAGGTTGCTCAAAGCCCCAAAGATACAGTGGGGGCCTTCTGCAAATCGATTATTAGGACTAGCCCTGTTGTATCTCAGGCTGTATTATCTGTTTGGAGTAATGTTACTTGGCAAAATCATTCTAAGGGACAGGGTATCTCTTAAACAAAGGGCGTGAAGGTGTGTCCATAATTTAGCCCCCTTTGGTTTCCTTACACAGATGCTGCTGCTAAAATTAATTTGGGTGGAGACCATAATCTGCTCAGAACTTCATGGAAGAAAGGAGGCCATCAGTACCAGGACATGGCTAGTGATGGCTAGAAAAGCTCTCAATGTTAGTGTGAGGGTATATGACAAATAAAACTCCTAGAAGCATTTTCAGTCTGATGAATCTACAGCTTTGACACCTGAAGAGTCAATTCAATCTGTTAAGGTGGAGAGCAGAGTCTGTAGTTTGTTAGTGCATACATATTCCTTAATGAGGAATGTCCCAAAGACTGCACATCTCTGGGGGTGCTAGATGCAAAAGCCTTGTTGTGCCTCTCACAGGACCAGCAGTGTGCAATTGCCCACACTCCCATGGATACAGTATGCTCCTGTGCCAGAGGGCAAGGCCCCTAAGCAGACAGCTGTGGGATGTTCTCTGTTTTGTGTGAGAACAATAACAAATAAAAAGAATAGGCACCCTCCATGAAATGCTCCGCAGCATTTAGATTTGCCGAGTTTCTGTAACTGGACATTTGCAAAAAGACAATTAATCAGGATTGCTGCATGCCAGATGTTTCTACTGAAACCTCTGACACGCATTGGATCAGAAATCCCCTATGGAAGTTTGGGTCATTCAGTACGAAAATGTTTGCATGGAGCCTTCTCCTTTTGTCATTTGCAGCATGTGAAATCAAATGCTGTCTTTGATTTGAGAATAAAGACATGTTACCCTCCAGGCTTGATTTTCTATGGCTTTCCCCTGTCTCTCATGGCTTTTATTGTTATGCTGGTTCTAGCACTCACTACCTTTTGAGGTCCATTTTTCCATTCCCTTCCTCCTAATTAGTGACCAAAAGGGGTTTGTATTCCATTCTCTGTAGCTGTCCTGTTCCTTTTAGCAACAATTTGATGTGGAAGAAATGTCTCCTTGTGAGTTTCCCTGTGAGCTTGGTCTTGGAAGGACAGTGAAAGCAAACTGCCAGTCTTGCACCTATCTGTGCAAATTGTTCTCACCCTAGGTAAGAAAACAGGCAAAACCACCTGGTAGAGAAAAATACTTGGGAAAACACTTTTGGATCTTCCCATATTCTGAATTTCTAATATGAAAAATGTTTCTACTTGCATGAAATGAATGTGATTAAAACAATATATCTACTTATATGGTAAATGATGATATTATAATTATTACACCTTATAGTAATTTTCACTAGATTTAGAAATACAACATCTAAGAGCAGACAGAGACACTGATCACCTTTGTCTTCAACAGGGGCCAGAGAGGGGGATTTGAGACACCTCTTGTGGCTGTTACAAAGATGAAACATCTTTTATTCTCAGCCTTCTTTGTATGGATGTATGGGGGTTTCTGATTCTTCAGTGATCTTTCATTTATTAGAGGTGTATTAGATACACCTTCTCATGTAAACACAAAGACTTTTAAATATGGAAATCTTGTATGTGCTTTCACAGTCTGCAACTGGTAAATTATTCTTAGGCAATTTTTGTTGTGAATGGACAAATATTCACAGATAGGTATTGTTTTCCCTTTTAGAGTGTCAATCAGCTACTGCTCTCCAGCTCATGATCAAGCGCTGTCATGGGAAAAGAAGCTGCAGCATATATGCCAGCACCTATGAATTTGGAGATCCTTGTTACCCAGGCATCCAAAAGCATCTTAATGTCATCTACACCTGTGGTAAGTTGCAAAATTCTCTAATTCTCACTGGGGTCTATGTGTGTTGAACAGTGGTGTGTGGAGAATAAAATGCAAAAAGTTGTTGAACTTCCAGCTGGCTCATGGTGATTCTCATTTGGTCAACAAGGGAAAACTTTGGATCACCAGAGTAGTTTAATTCTGTTGCTTTTTGTACTCATTGGCTCTATAGAAAAAGCAAAAAATGTGGAAATGGTGTTTATTAACCCATTCATCTGCTTCTTCAAGGCAGGAAAATCTAACAGTGAAGTCAATCTGCTCAGTGGATGTTTATACACTGAATATTGACATCCTGCAGCAAAGCTGTGGTTATCAGTAGGATCCTTATTACTTTATTCTGTATTTATTTCGTTTTGTACCATAGAATCAGGTTATTACCAAACCATATTCATCCACTGTGTTAGTAGAAAATTGCTCCCAAAATCTTCAGGTAAAGATTGCAACAATTTTTCTAACAAAATACTGTTATTAAAAAAAAAAAATAAACAGTTGGTGCTCTTAGTTGGGAGCTTAAGTCATAGCATTGAGCAGACAGTGTTCTCTTACCTGACTAGTCATCTTATTTTGCAACAGAGGAAAAATTGTTCCTGTCTAAGCCCTGTAGTATAAAAACAACATCTGTCTTCTTACTGTGATGACATTTTGGTCATTTGTAGCTGACATATTTGAAAATATTTCCTTCGGGATTTTGCTTACATTGTTGTCCCTAGGACCAGCTCAGTCTCTCTCTCTGTGCTCCTTTCTGCATCCATCTGGAAGTACAAATTTTGGTGCTGTACTGAATGTGCTGAGCAGACAGTGGGACATGTAGTAAAGGGGAAGCTCTCTGTGCTCTCAGACAGCAGTGGGTCTGTGGGTCACTCTCTGTGTGTGACTGCAGCATGCTGAGTGTGACAGAAAGCATTTGAGATGGAGTCACTAAAACATTTTGTGTAGTGGCTACAGCTTGGTGGATGTGCAGCACCCTGAGGAGCAGAGAAATTGGTGCAGGAGCACCAGGCTCTCAGCTCATCTGGCTGTTGTTTCATTTGGCAGGAGTGGCAGGAAGGTTGGGTTTTGTTTGAAGTGATGCGGCAAGAAGTAGCAAGGCTACTCATGCAAAGCACTGTGAATTTTCTAGTCAGGAAGGTGATGCTTTTATATCACTTTTCTCATAAAAAGACTGGGCAGAAGCTTATCCTCACGGGGATTTGACAGAAACAAAGGCAATGTAGAAGGAAAAACAGGAGCTCCATCCCTCAAAAATCCAGGGAAAACAAACAGAGCTCCATGATGTATTTCCAAGAGGATTTCTCCTTCAAAGGCCTCCACGGTCTTATTCTAGAATTGCAGTCCTGGTCTCAAAGTCCACTACAAAAGGCACTAATGATCTCTTAATCTGACCTTAGCTCTCTAGTCCAAGCCTAACTGCACCAGGAAATGAGTCATGCTTGAGAGCACAAAATGGCATGTTTTGCTTTTCTGTGGGTAAAATCTGCCTCATCCTTTGAAGGTGGCCATGGCTCCTTTTCAAAACCATGATCTCAGACATGTCTCTGAACTGGATTTTGTGATCAACAGGCACAAATTCCTCACCTCAAATAGCAAAGTCCTTCAACATGTAAAAATGAAATAAATAAGAAATCAAATTCCAGTTCCATGTGCTTGTGCCAGACAGAACTAAGTCCTGGAATTCTTTTAGAAGAAATGATAAAACCAAACAATTTGGTATTCTTATGGCCTAGAGAATGATACCAGTGTAGAAAACCTCCTGCTGGCTGTCTCTTTGTCTCAGGTTTCCATACAGCTGTACACATTATGGCTCCTGGTACAGTGCTCTCCTACTTTCACCACAGCTGTGGGAGTGAAAGGGGACAGGCTGGGACAAACAGACATGACTGCACTTTCCTATTGCCTGTATCTCCAGACATATCCCTGTTTCCCACCTCTTGCACTTGGAAACGTTGTCTCTTGCTGCTGTTTGCTGGAGATCAGTGAAAGATGCAGTGACCCTGGCACAGCCTGGGAAGTGTGATGGGTGCACAAATGGGTTTCTCCAAGCATTACTTCAACCCTTTTTGTTGCTGCTTCGAGTAAGTGACCCCATCACTCTCTGAGATCAGGCAGTGCAGTCAGTCTGCTCCTCTCTGTCACCCCTGCCTGCCAGACTGTGGCAGAGATGTCCTGCCATGTGTCACTGGTCTTACCTGTGAGAAAACTGCCATGTGTCCTTGGCCAGTGCTACTGACCTGCTGTGCTGCTTCAGAAGAGGTGGCGAGAGCAAGAACAGTGATGGACTGTTCTGTGGGTGGGAGAGTCTTCATGCAGACATTTCCTTTGTGAGGAACTTCAGGAACTTTGGGGACAGAGCAGCTAAGCTTTGCTTCTGATGCTAAAGCATGGGAAGGACAGGAA
Source organism: Nicator chloris (assembly GCA_013400495.1). NCBI lineage: Eukaryota > Metazoa > Chordata > Aves > Passeriformes > Pycnonotidae > Nicator > Nicator chloris. The sequence goes on along the minus strand of WAAE01018193.1, from coordinate 142,860 downwards.
AGAGACCAACATGTCTTCTTCTGATAACAACTCATGAAAAAGTCTGCTGAGTAAGTAATTTATGAGGTGACAAAAGATAATATTAACTAAAAGCTCATGAGCTGTTAGCAGAAATCACAGCTGAGAGGGACCCTGTGACAGGTTGGTAGTGTTTATATAGACCAAGACCTAGTGAAGAGCTGGTGAGGTATCTTATTTCCCAGTCCTGGCAGGAGAATGTCTGTAAGGTCTCTCAGGTCATCATATTCACACTGTTCTTCTCTAGCCTGAAAGCAGGACCTGGGCCCTATTCCAGATCTCCAAGAGGTGAGTGGATGAGGCAACAGCTTTGCTTTCTGTAAGCCATATCCATATTTCTTAAAGGTTCATTCCTCTAGCTTCCATGTTTTATTGGACATGAGAATTCCTGCTAGACACACACAATTTTGCTGATTAATCCATTCTTAATTAAAGGTGTCATCTAACTTTTTGCCTAGCTGTATATTTTAAAAATATTTGTTGTAACTGCTCCAGCCAGTGGGAATGTCTCAAGTCAGCAGTTCTCCATATCAAATTATACCCCTTTGCACCGTGGGTTCAAGGCCTCTTGGCATCACTTAGCTGAGAGGGAAATCCCACCAGTTCATGTGTATGTATGAGATGATTGAAGCAAACAAGTACCCAGCAGCCTGGTGTGATAGAGATCTCTCCTGTGCATTAGGGTCCCATTAGCCCAGCCAAGGAAACAGATGAAAAATCCTCCAACGTAAAAACATTCCAAACCTGAACCTTGGCAGGAGCTGAAATACCAAAACTTGGCCCAAAGCCAGATTTAGCTAATGGAATGGTGTGGAAGGTGGGATTTTCCAGTATGTGGGTCCCATTACTGCACTAATAAATGCATTAATTATTTTTTCAAAAGGAAAAGGCAAGTTCATTCTGGGAAGCACATAAGGCATGGTGAGGTTGAGTTTTGAGTGTGGCAGCTGTAATAGAGGCAGATATTAAAAAAAAATAGCTCTGCCTTTTCTTTAAAATACCCTGAAAGTCTTAGAGAAGAAAAAAAATAAAAAAGCATTAACCCAACTGAGAAAAATAATGCAATAAAGACTTACTAGAAGTCTTTCTCTCCCTCCTTTCTCTTCCCCCAAACATCTTCCTTTGTCTCTGTCTTTCTTTGGTATAAAACACTGGGTTTTTTTGTAATATCTGTGAGTAGCTTAATAGTGGTTTTGTACTTACTGATAAAACTTACTGTACTCACAATCTTTTCATTTTCTTAATTGTCCAGTTAATAGCTTCAAAGGGTCCCTTTAATTCTCTATATCTCTTTCCTCTCTAGTTTGCTAGATTAGTTTTTTTGGCCTGTGCTGAAGTCCTAACTGAGCACTGCATTAAAACCTGTGGAATTTTTTCACACACACAGTGCCACTTGGAGTCAAGGAAGCGTTGAAGTGTGTGCTTTATTTTAAGACCTATGGATAATTACCATGAAAGTTAAATATTTTCTCAAATCCTTCCTTAAGTGGGGGTGAGGGGCTTGTCTGTGTGAGCAGACTTGTTCTGAGCACTGAAAGTCAAGGCAGCCATTCAGAATGTCCACTGTCCCCACTGCCAGACCTGCCTCTCTGCGCAGTCCATGCAGGCTGTGAATGCAAACTCTCTGCTAAGGACCTGCTGTTCTTTAAATGCAGGCATCCATCAGAAACAGCTTGATGAGGATAAAACAAAAAACAAAAAAACCGAAAAAACCACAACAACAACAAAAAAGGGGGATTGTTAATTTCTTTGTGTCTAGATGTGTTTCAGTTGGTTGGTTATCAGTCCTGATAACTGGTGACTTTTTAGTGCTGCAGTTGGACATGTGCTGAACAAAATGGAGGAAATATGGCCTTGGTTGTGTTTTTGATGTGAGTATCTGTCATATGTTTAGATGTGTGCGTGCCTCCTGCTTGATTCATGCTTTCCAGGAAGGGGTCATTGGGCTGAGAGCTAATGAACTGCCATGGTAACTCATAAATTGCTTGGAAAATCCTGCAGTTCTGCCACATTAATAATCCTGCCAGCCTGCTTTATGAGGCAATAAGCTGAGTCCCAGGGGCCAAGTGCTTCACATCCCAACCAGAGAACTGTGCAGGTAGAGAACAAAGCCTGAGCACAGGGACGGCAGCTACTGCTGCTTTGGGGTGTCTGGTGCTGCTGGGAGACCAAATGGGGTCAAGGAGAGGTGGTTGAGGTGCTCTGGGGTGGTGGGGGTGTGCTGACCTTTGCTTTCTCTGAGTGCTTGGGAAAGCAGCCTGGCTTTCTCTCAAATGTGTTTAAAGAAATGTTCTTTCACGTTGGACTAGAGGCAGGGTCTTTGTTGAACAAGGCAGCTCTGAGGTGGTTGCCCTCATGATGATGATGATGATGAGGAGGAGGGAGGCAAAAAAGCTGCACACATTCTCTCCTGTCATCTCAAAGGGACCGTGCTCTGGTCCATTAGCTCCTGTGCAGTAAATCTATCAATGCCTCAGGCTGGATGAATGTAATGGTTCCTTTTGCTCTTAAAATTTATGAATTCATGAATGTAGGAAATGTATTTTTATCACTGCAGAAGGGCTTTCTGTTGCTATAAAACTCAATTCCAAGACCTGCATAAAATAGAAAAGGAGAAATTTCAGACTTGCAAGAAAAAAACAAAAGCCTTTTACACGCCTTTGGAAGAGAGCAATGCAAGCAGGCTGAGAAAGATAGACACAGAATGTGTAATGCAGACTTGCTTTCTCCAAAAGTTGAAATAAAATTTCTGTTTAAAAACAAACAAACATTTTAGCCAATCTAGCTCTAGGGATGTTCCACTGAATGTATAATGTCTGATAATGATTGTTTAACTGGGCTTCTGGTATAATGTTGTGAAACAGAATTCACAGACGTTGATTTGAAATTCATGGCTATGTGGGTTTGACCTACCAAATAAATAAAGACCACAATAATGATATGATATAATTCCATGTGGCTACTTTCATTGTCAAGACACTGAGTTCAGAGATAGTTTAGGACATCTGTTCAAATCCTTTGTCTTATTTTCTGAAGTTAATATGAGTTTGTCCAGTAATTTTTGTATCAAGCTTATGCTTCTCTTCAAACTTTAGAGTATTTTTTAAAAAGCAATCCACTCCTCATGTAATAACTACAAATACTGAAAAATTCATGAAGTGGGATTCATCTGACCAAGTGTAGACATATAAGCCGTAGAGATTCATAGTGTAGACATTCCCATCTGAGAAAAATTCCTTTTACAGGTAATGTGGACAAGCAGCTGCTTTTGAGGCACAAATCATCTCATCCTAAAGTAAGTGCTTGAAAGAGATGAACTGCATATTTGAAGAGACAGTTCTCCTGTACTGACTGTAAAGGGGCCTCCTGGTGATTAGCTGACTTATTGCTATCTACATGCAGAGCCTCTACGATGCAGATATTTACATCTACATCCAGCCATCCCTGGAAGTGTCCAAGGCCAGGCTGGATGGGGCTTTCAGCAGCCTGCTCTAGTGGAAGGTGTCCCTGCCCATGGTGAGGGTGTCCTGGAAGGCCCCTTCCTACTCAAACCATTTTGTGATTCCATGGTTCTATGATCTGTTTAGATGCTTTCAACCAGCATGTTCTCATGCAAATGTTTATTTTGGTCAAAATTATCATTTCTACTTAATGATAATATCAGTGTTCTCTCCTTACATTTTTTGGTTTCCACTCTCAGTGTTTACAGATCTCCAACTCTTAAAGATTTATCCAAGTAAAAGAGGAGCATAATGTTTATTTAAGTTCTTGAGAAAATACCTCTAGCCATGAGTGCTAATGCTGAAAAAGTTCTCAAATAGCAGCTTGGTGTCTTGCACCTCAGCTCAAGGTTATATCAATCTCTACACCTGGTTTTGGAGCGGGGTCTTCCTATTAATTGGTTTTGTATGGGATTGAGGTCCATTTTCTGCATTTCATCTTTATTAATTCCCTAAATGTTTCCAGGAGCTAGGATGGGGTCAATATATTTCCTGACTTCTTTGACTGGCTGGTTGTTCTTTTAGACTTTTGTTCTCAAGGTCAGATTTGTTCTGAACTCTCAGGGACTGCATCTGGTGGTATGGGAGAGGGGTCAGAGCAGATTTTCACTGGTGATGCTACCAGTTAACATCTGTTACCAGTTTCTGTAAGCAAATGGACTTGTTGAACCTCCTTCAGACATCTGCATGTTTCCATCCAGGTGAAGGAAAAGCAAGGACCTCACATTTACAATTAGTCATTCTTCAACAGAACCTGTCAAAAAAGCTGTGGCAGTGTAACTAAAAACCACCATGATAGCTCAAGGCTGACATTTTCTGACTTCTGAGGCTGTGAAATTATCACCTTCGATGATGACTTAACAGTTTTTGTGGATGCAGTTTCCTGCATCTCAGAGAGAAGGAAAGAGGAAACCCCTCAGTCAGTGAGACTCATAATTTGGATTTTTGGTATGGATCTGTTGGAGCTCATGGATTACCTGAGGGTAAAGGCAAGATGCCATCTCTTTTGCTGGCCAGTGCTGAAGTGAGTGAGGTACATGCTTTACTGATGGGCTTGGAGGTACCTGCTCATAACAGGCTATAGCAGGCTTGGTGCAGGGTGGCTCTGTCATCCTGCACCAAGTAGGAACATGAGGAACATGCTACAGGGACAAACAGCTGTTTATGTTTAACATTAGTGATTGCACTGGGATGTAAAACATGACACCAACAGCCTCATTAGTCTTAAGCTGAAGGTTGGTAAATGAGCTAATTGAAAACTGTCACTGTGCTGCTCCTGTTTGCCTTTGCTTACTGTGCACCTTGCTGTAGCTTGATGTGAATCAACCCAGGAGAGTCCAAACACGCCTGGCCTGGCTGGCCCAGACACAGCAACTCTTCATTACCAGGGCAGAATTTATTTACCCTAATCTGTATCAGACACAGAGCCTGTGTCTGATACAGATTAGGGTAAATAAATATTCTGGGGAAGCAGAGCTCTGCATCTCAGGTGGAGGAGGAACAGGTAATGCTGTCACCTCAAGGAAAAGGCTTGCAACCCCTTTGATTCCTGCAGAGAAGAAATGGAGGCTTGGAGATAAAAATCATTGCCTTGGGGATGGGGAGGAAAGAAGATGGGGCTGGAGGAAGCAGAGAGGGAGTTCAAAGGACACCTTTTATGATGATCCTAAGCAGAATGAGCTGTAAGACAAGTACACCTTACAATTAGGCAAGGTTTTCAAGCCTGTTGCTGTGGTCCTTCAACTCTGGGAGACTTTCTGCTATGGAAAGAGTCCCATAAACTGTTAGCTAAAGTACTCTGCAAGCCCTGACCTCCACTTTTCATAAGGTGTGTGCACCTGAGACCTTTAATCATTTTATCTCAATGCTTCATTTTGTTTTGTTTTGTTTTGTTTTGTTTTGTTTTGTTTTGTTTTGTTTTGTTTTGTTTTGTTTCATTTGGTTAGGACTGTGGCCTAGAAGTCACAGGGGAAGACTGCAGGGAAGAGTGGTCAGTCTGTTGTAGTGGAGTCATAGGAAGGATGCAGGTGGGACATTTGCTTTTCATTCTGGTATTATTCATATGTTTTATAAATTTAGAAATTTAAGAAACGTTTTATAATGGACCTGTAGTTTCTACTGTAATAACTTTAATGCTAAACTGTAATGTAACCAAGATTTTATGGTGGCTGAAACAACTTTGAGGTTACTAAATAGATTTTTCTCACTGAATGATTTCCTCTGGCATAAATATGCCCAAGTCCTTGAGGCTGAACAGCAATCTGCCATCTAGAGAGTGGATTTCATGCCTGGGGTGGATCTGGAGGGTTCTGCCTGGCTGTCCTGAGACCTCCATGCTTGAAGAGGAGGGGTACAGTCTCAAAATCACTCATGATCTATCCATGATTTCACCCCAGAAAAGCAGATCTACCTGAGAATGATTGTGCAAGATGACATCTGAATGTCGTATGTCTAAAGGAAATCTTTCAGGAACTCTGGAGAGAGAGAAGTGGAGCAGAATTAAAACTACATGGGTTATTTCTGTGGTGTTTTTTTTTTCCTGTAAGCTTAACCCTGCTGTACGAACTTTCTATTCTTTGTCATATCGATGCTTTTAATGATGCTTTAAAAATTCTGACCATGAGTAAGTGGTAGATATTTATAATTTTAATACCACTGGTTATTTTTTTTAACCTGGGAACCTCATTGAATAGCTTCATAAACAGAGTTACTGTTGTGCCTCCATACCTGTTAAGACATGTGCAGATTTCAAATATAGTAATTAACAGTAATTTTGGCACGTATGAGACTTTACTGGTGAGGATGTTGGCAGCCCGTCAGCCAGCCCTTTGCAGGCTGCAGCCAAGGAATGTCTCAGCGATGAATGGCTGACCCTTGATTCAGGGATCACCCTGACTCCTCCTAATTGAGGTTAATGCCAGAAACATTGACACCTTGATGTGCACTCATTTGTGCCTGGAGGCTACTGGAGATTGCTGACAGCTCAGTGAAACACGAATTATATTAAATTTAAAGGGAGCGTTTTGACCAATTAAGATATACTTGCATTAATGTATATTTGCCTTCCCTTTGTAAAAACAAGGGAATTGTATCAAGACAATGACATTTCCTTGTGCCCTTTATAGAAGGATTCACGGCTGATGCCCTTCCGTCAGCATATGCACATTTCTCTGCTGTGCCCCTACCACTGCCCTGCTGGTTTCTACTGCCCTCTCTCCACTTTAATGTGAAACAAATAGGAAATCCTCCGGAATTTGGAAAATGAAAATTTGGAAAATTTGCTCCTGACCATGAAAAGAGAGTTAGAAGACCAGGACAGAGAGAAGGAAAAAAGTAGCAATTTTTTGAAAGTCACCAAAGATGCAAATATACGTGACCTCTGTGGTCGTGTCTTGGTACAATTGAGGTTTGTGAGCTGTTGCTGTAACAGGAAATCAATATAATCAGCACTCAGGGGTGTCTATAGCCCATTGATGAGAGCTACGTGGGCATGGGTACATTTTAGGGATGTGGTTTACTGGTGAACTTGCCTGGGTTAACAGTTGAACTCGATCTTAGAGCCTTTTCCAACCTAAATGATTCTATGATTCTATGATCAAATGTGTAATTTAATTGCTGAGAAGTGCACTAATGAATGCTGCCACACCTACAGGCATCAGCACGGATTGTTGTGCCATGCATTCACTTGCTAAGAAGCATTTCTTGCTATGAGTGGTGTTACATAGGCAGGGCCAGCCAAACTTTGGGAGAAAGTGTTAGTCTCATTTTGGGTGTGGAGACAACATTTACACAGGGGTTTGTGTCACAGCAGCTGAACCAAAGAAATATCAACTCTCTTACCAATGTATATTCTGTGCAATATATATTCATTGTTAGATGAGTAGGTACATGCTTTGTTCTCCAGGTGGAATTCTCACCATGCAGTATCTCCTGCCCAATCTTTGATTATATGAAATGAAAAGAAAGCAGTAGGATATGGCAAGTTCATTTCTAATTTACTGCTGTTTCAAACCTGATGTGTGGCTCTCCATGGTCAAACCAGTAGTCCTGTGTGGACTAGACAGGGAGGAGGATGTTGTGTTTTATGTGAATTATGTGATTTATAACAGCTGAATGATGACCAACCCAGGTCTCTTTAGTGTCAGTAAAAATAATTTCCCTTATTCCAGTTCAAATTCTTGTTTGGGAGAGGCCAAATAATGGCAGAATGTAGAGGCTGACATTTATGTCTTCTCACTACCTGTGCACAAACCCAGCCCTACATCATCCTTCAGTACTAAATGAGAATTCCAGAAAATCACTCTTTCCCCTCACTTTGGACATTTTCTTGCATTTCTGCTTGATCTCTGAGGCCCAAGGCATGGGTATTTTGTCTTCTGTTTGTATGGAAGTTTTGGAATGGGCTTTTATTGTCACGCTGTCTGGTTGTCTGTGCCCTGGTGCTCAGAGATGGGAACGCCAGTGAGGCATTTAAATGTAGGCACCTCCCAGAAGTTCCTTAGGTCAGGTCTGCTCAGCACAGATGACCTTTTGGGGGGCACCCCACCTTACAGTGGGGAGATTGCCATGGAAGTCTTGTTCTTCAGGAAACTTTCCTCAACATTCATCTGCCATTTATATTTCTGAGCTCCTTTTCAAGACCTCCGTTTATTCAAAATATCCACACCCAAACAGTTAATGCCGCTTTAGAGAGACACTTCAAATAGACAGACACTTCAAATACTGTTGACAGTGGCTACTTTTCATGTCCTGTTTTAGTCACTGTTTAGCTAAGCCATTCATGTTCAGCTCCTTTAATCTTTCCTCATAAATCAACCTGCCCAGCCACTCAATTGTCTTTTTGTTGCTCTTTTCCACAATTACTTGTATCTTTTAACAAACACTGAGCAGGCTTATGATGATTTTCCCCCTGAGGGCCAGCGGAGACTTACAATCTCTTTGCCATATATTAGCCATGACTGTTGTTTCAGCATTGGGCAGCAGCAGCACCATTACCCAGGAAGAAAAGCTGGCTCTCTCTCTGCAGTTTCAGTCCCAAGTATCCTGCTGTTCAGTATTTCACTTATTATCCCTCATTTAGGTGAACAGAACCAAAAAAATGTAGGAATTTCTGAATGTCAGAGTAGGGAAGCATTTCTGTATGGGGAGAACAGGGTCATGGGGGACAGTATCATGATCCTTTGCTGGCTGGCTGTGTTTCCATCTTTACTGCCACACAGGCCTGGGATCTTAAGGATGACTGATACTGCATAATACAAACAAGGAAGCAAATCCTACTAGATCCCTTCCAAAGATATTTAACTAAATTCCTAACCCATGAGCCCACCCTGGGCTATGACTTATCTTTGAAAGCCATCTCACAGCTGCCTGCAAAGACTCTGGAGGCTGGTTAATCCCAGCAGATGGACCTTGGTGTCAGTGCCTCCAGGGGAAGGAGCAAGGGAGGGAGGGCAGAGTCTTGGAGGTCTCCTTGTTCATGGGTGTCACTCCATTTTGGTTCAAGCCAAAGCCTCAGGGAGAGGCAGAAAACTGGTATGTGGCTTCATCTGGAGTCCAACAAACCTGTTTTGGGTCAAAAGTTGCCCCAGCCTGGATATGCTCATAGCTTGCAGGGGCCCAGGGAGTACATATCAAGGACCAACCTGTAAACGGGGATTGCACTATTTAGCCCCTGGATCATATGTATTTGCTTCAAGCTTTGATGAAATTCTTAAAGTATTTTCCTTAGAAGAAAGAAATGCCTCTTGGAATGGACAAGAAATGCCTTTTTTTAAAAGGGTCCATGAAAAATTAGAAAGAAAATAACAGCTTACAAAAGGGTAACCCCCTACAAGTCTCTTCCCCAGGCATGGTAGTCAGCATGGCCCAACGGAGGGGCACTGGCCTAAGGGCAAGAGGTTTTCTGCTTAACCCTGATCAATCATCAGCTCTTTGGGCAGTGACTGTGCTTCCTCCTGCCTGGTGTGGTTCGACCCTGGGGCTGTTTGCTCAGCATCTGGCAGGAGAGAGCAGCAGCCTCCCCACCTCCCTGGGGTTTTGGTTTATGCATCCAGTGCAGACATGATCACACAGATGTGAGGAGTCTCTGCTTTCAGTGCCTACAGTTGCTTTTGAACTTTATTGACATGAAGCTTCAGGATGATGAGGTGTTAAGCTCCTGCCTGACATGTCCATTGCTGTCATGATAATTCACTCAGTCATGAATTTGACTCACATTTATCTTTCTTTTGTGTTGTTGTTGTTTCCTCTTGTTATAATTTTTATTACTATGAAAAATAACTAATATTAAATTCTCTTCCTCTCTACTTTTTCCCCAGTGAAAAAAATCAAATCCCTGGGGATATAGCTCAGGATTACATACTAACACACGTTTTTTAGCATGCTGCACATTGATCAAAGGGTCTGACTTCTGCTGTGTGAAAGCTGTATCTGATTCCCACAGGGAGGAAAAGCAAATTTTGTCCTCTGTGCTATTAGAGATGATCAAAACCTTCTGCAGACACCTTGGGTATCAATGAGGAATGAAGTATAGGATGTTGGTGCAATGTTGTGGCTGTCTTTTGGGAGGATTGAACCACCTAGCAAATTGGAATTGGAACACGTGTAATGTAAATTTTCTGTCAGATACTTCTTAGCTTATTACCGTACTAACAAACAAGTGGATTTTCTTCCCTTCCTCACCTCATAATTCTTTGTCCTTTAAGTTGCGCAGAATTAGATATGAGGGTACCTCTGACAGTACAGAAAACTAAATGGGGAAGGCACAGATACTGGTTTGTACTTTCTGTTTTTCTTTCCTTCCTGTTCCCGTTCAGCGTTGTCAGGGCAGTGATTTTCTCTTAAGCAACACTTAGGCCTATGCATATGTTTGCATTTAATTTCCAGATGGGGAGGCAGGCCTCTAATAACAGTGTGAGCTGCTGCTTTATGGATCTGGCTGGCTGACTGACTTACCCTGCTTTTGCAGCTGGCCAGGAGACTGTGCCCCACACCCGGGATGCCGACACACTCGTGGCTGAGCCAGCTTTTTGGACTCTCAAGCCAGACTGGTGCAAAAAATGATTTACCTGTCCCAGGCTGTGAAAAGGTTCACCAACTCTTTACATACGTGGGGCTCTTGCACCCAGGATCATACAAACTGCTTTACTTTCTGGAATGACTGCTCTTCATAAATGTGTTTCCTGAAGTCTTGGGCAGATTTTATTCAAGGAAATGGATTTGACCATTAGCACTGACATTTTGGTTATGGCAAAAATATTTTCCTGTGTAGAGGGACTTGTAATGATCCCTCTGTTTCTCTGTAAGTGCTCCTTTGCAGACTTCCTGAAGGGATTTCTACGTCTCTGTGTCTCAGGGGTCTCATCCTGGCTTGGAGAGTTGTGTTTTCCTGAGTACCTTACTTAGCAAGTTGTAGGTCTCAGTGTGGCTGGGTCCAACCCACTTTGAATTTCAAGACTAAGGGTTTGGACTAGCAACCTGGAGTATAAGTAGAAGGTTGGAGTACTGAGTGCACAGACATATTGATCTGAATAGGAATGCATTTGCAAATAGATGTGTTATTAAACACGCTCTAATGCTGACCAGATGTAGCTGTCCACAGTATAATCAGCTACATATGGACTAGATACCTTGGCCTCCCTTTGTAGTCAGTATATGAAAAGAAAAAGGCATTTCTAGGTTGCAGTTCATCTCATTTCCAAGTAAGTATCTCAGATACCCCTACAAGTGCTTGTTTCTCTCTTTCATTTTTAAAGGAACCTGTGGTGACCGGACCAGATGTGAATACCTGCATTGTTGATATCTGAAGTTAGGCCAGATAGTTCTTATCTTGAATATATTTTCTAGAAAATTATCTATGTTCAATAATTATTTCTCATTACCTTCCTAAGTCTTTAAACCTCATGATGTCTAAATTAACTTTAAGCACATTGTTGATTACAATTTTACTAAATTGCTTCAAATAATTTCTTTTTTTTAAACATATTAGTCTTCGACAGTTTTGTGTCTTATTACCAGAAAAATAGAAAATTAGTACATAGTTAAATAATATCTGCTTTGTGTAAATAATACCTCTTCTGAAGAGTTCTTAGCCTTCAATGGGTTTGAACCCTGTTTTACAGGATGGGATTCAGGTTTTGATTCTGATTCTGAATGTAACTGTCCAGAGATTTCACAGCTCTTGCTGTAGCCAAAGAAATTTGTTTTTGTACTGACTAGATATGTAGATCTCAGTAGCCCATATATACCCATAAAGTGATATTTCAGACAATTTGGTTTATTTATAGATCCTGCCTAATATTTACACAATCTGTCTTTGATGTTTCAGCCTAGGGCCTTTCAAAAGCACTCAACAGTCATATTTAACTGGATCATGGGTATTTGACCAGCTGAATTATTCTTGGATCAGTGCTGACAGTAACGGGCTCTCACACATGGAATGCCCACGTGGACAATTACAAGTTGACTTCCCAGCTTCTTGTCACTGTGCAAAGATGAAACATTGGGAAGGGTTTATCTTTGTCTGAGGGATGCAGTGGGCTTAATATAGTTCCTTGCTCTGGCAGCTGCTCCTGTGGAGAACGCAAGAATGCAGGAGACACTGTTGCTATTTATTTCTTGTTTTTACCCATCTTTGAAAACAGTGGATCCCAAAAATGGACATGGCAATGATGTCCTTCTTACAGCACAGAAAAGCAAAGATTCCCTTCTCTATTTTGGGACATCAAAGGAATCCATGTCCTTCTGGAGTGCATTTCCTTTTCCCAGTTAGTGAAAAAATAAAACCTTTCCCAATATTTTGTTTCAGTGGAAATGTACCCAACTCAGAAGCAGGGGTTTGCTGTTAGGGCTGGAGCTTGTAACATTGAAAACATGACAATTCTCAGCCAGAAATGCCTTGAGCCAACACAAGAATAACAGCTTGTCCCATAGTCAAAGCTCCTGGTGGTGTTTATGCACTGTACCAGGCAGAATGCTCCTGCAGATCCAGTTTCAGCAGTTTTTTCTGTGTGGTGTTTGTCCACATGGACGCAGCTGGAGTGACACCAGCAGATCCATGAGCACTTCCACAACCCTCCTGGTGTCTGACTGCCCAGCCATCCTGTGTGCCCAGCTCTACAGGGGAGGTTCTGCCTGATTTGAAGGACATGCTGCAGCCAAGCCTGCAAGGAGCTGCTTGCTTGGACAACCTGTGTCACCTGAAGAAGGGACCAGGCCCCTGCAGTGAAGTGAACATCTCTAGAAACACAGGGAAACTCTCCATTCTAAGCAGAGCATTTAGTGCATGCAGCTTCCAACGAGGTCCTGTGGTTTGTGAGGCTCTACCAGGAACTACCCAGCCCTGATCTTGGCAAAAGCCAACACAGCCTAATTAGAGCCTTTTCCAGCTGGCTCCAAACCCATCCGCACCATCAGCCAGTCTTGCAGCATGCCATGCTTGGCCACTCCACTGTCCCTGCCCCGTGAAGGTGTCCTGGGAATTACTGGTGTTGGTTTGGTGCCTACTGGTGGGAAATCCCTGTGCCAGGGTGAGTCCCCCCAGCTTGCAGCTCCTTCTGTGCTCTTGGTGTCTCCCAAGCAGCAGAGGGGACAGGGAATGAGTCTGAATACAGCAAGGAGGCAGCTATGACCTGCCAGGCATCCCTTGTACTGGGCAGCCAGACTGGGGATTTGACTGTCTTTTGGAGAGAGTCCCCATGGGCTACACTTGTCCAGTGAAGATGTTCCCTGGCCCTAAGGACAAGGGGCAAGGCATGGCTCACATTTTAATAGAGGAAATCTCCATACCCAAACCAGTTGCAGTGAAAAGTCTCTGTCTGTGGACCCAAGGTCCCCTGGGCCATGCCAGAGTGCAGAACAGACAAAAATATCTCTGGAAATTTTATAAGTTACAATCTGTGTACAATTCCAAGCCATTGCTTGAGCCCTTTAGTTTATTGATATAGATATATCCTGGATTTGAAGTTCAGATCAAGGAGTTTTATTGATCATTATTCTTCCAGTCCCTCTTGGTTTATTCTTCAGTCTTTCCAGGATAACAGGCTATGGCATTCATGAGCCTGGTATGTTAAAAAACATGCCTGCTCCAGATCAACACAGCTTTAGTGTCAGAAAGGGTTATGGGGCTGCAAAAAATATGGGGCAAATATTGAGACTGTCTGGGCCCTGTGAGTTGGAGGGTGAGTCTGGCATTGGCCAGGGAATGGCCAGTGAACACTGAACTTGGCTCCCATCGTAGTGAGAGCAAGAGAGGAACAGAGGTGAGGGCTGTGCCCTGCCACTGCAGGGGAAGCTGCCCCATTTTTTGTTTAGGCTGTTCTCAAATATTTTTGTCCAGTTCTTTCTGTCATTTTTGTTGCCATAAGGTTGGCAAAGCAAAACCAGCTAATGCCAATTTTTCCTTCTGTCCACAGGACACGGCCATGTGGCTGCTCAAGTTTCCTCTTCTTTTGCTGTTCTCCCTCTCTGAGAAAGGAGCAGCTGTTTCATGCATCTCTGTCTGGGACATTCAGAGCAGGACAGTGTCTCTTGTCTCACACTAATGACCTTGTCCTTGTTCTCAGCCTACTTGGAATGAAAAGAGATTGGACAACATCCATCGTTATTTAGATTGGCAGTGGAAACCAAACTGGGCCAATTTGATAACTTTGAAAAATACAGACTCCTTGGACCAGTGTTTCCTTTGGACATGTACATTCTAGTTGCATTTAATTTATTTCCTTAATTACCCCTCCAAATCTTTATTAAATATTGCTAGTTCGGTCTGAACACTGGGTTGCTTTGAAGGTTTTGGGATCAGATCCTATTGCCAAGAGAAGCTGGAACATTTCTAGTCATTAACCAAGAATGACTCTGAAAGGGGATTTGGGATCAGAATATGGAGATATTGAAGTAAACTTTCTATTAAAAGTTTGAATCCCTTCTTAGATAATGGCTATTGCAGGAAGAAAGTCCAAACTCCCTAAACAGAGTTGGTAGAAAACGTCAGTAAGAGATGATGTCTTGTCCAAGTGGCTCCTAGGACATGCTGCACAATACTTTCAGTGAAGTCAACAGGTTTTGAGTCAGGTCTCATGTGACTCTGTTCTGCACTAAACATAGAAGGATAGCAGTAATTGTAGGCCACAGTGCTCATTTTGGTCACCATGATATTATTATAACAGGTTCCCAGTCCACAAACACAGCCTTTCCTTTGCTAGCCCAGCAGATCCTGTGAACCAAACATGCTGTTGAAAGAGAGTTGAAGATAATGTGGTTTCCCTGAGCCTTTCAAACATGTTATAAAACCAGAGGAGCTGCAGTAATCATCATTATTACTAAGCAGACTTGGAGCCTGAGTCTGAATCTGCTGTGAGTATAAACAACCTGTGTTCATGTGCATCCTCCCTGCCTTTGGTGATGAGTGTTTCACTGTGAGATTAGGGGTTGAAGGCTCTGAGATAATGATTTCAGCTGTGTGCCTCTTAGCGCTGTAAAGCCCATAGAATGTCAGAAAATTTATTGCTGTGACTTAGTTGCAAACTCCCTGGAGTGGACAAGGGTTGTGGACCTCATGATAAATAGCACACGCTAATATTTAGCAAATGATAATGCAGACCACAGAAAAGTGGGAATAGAGGAAAATATATTCCCAAGGGCTGACAACTAATGCAAAGAGCCAAGAAAGAGCTTATAGTGGGAGGGAATTTCCCCAGCTTCCCTCCTCCATGCATAAGTCACTGCATTACGGATATGTTGCACAGGGCCCAACACTGATCCCTCCAGCACCAAAGTTACTCCTGGCAGGAGTTCAGAACATACAAATTCACAAAGTCCTGCAGGCAGAGCAGACCTGATGTTTTCCAGCCCCAGCTGGAAGGTGGTAGAGCCTATATTTGAAGCAGATGAAAGGGCTTGTGACTAAAGCTTAACTGGTTGTTTATAGGGCTTCTCTGAAATGTCTGCTTCGTGTACAGAGCAGGTATCTTACCAGACCACTTCCCTGTCACCCCTTCCCAGTTAGCCCCTTTCCAGAGAGCTAAAAATCCTCCATCTTCCTTCCCCTGACCAACAAGGACATATTTGTGCTAGAAACCTCCCTCTGCCTGGGATATGCCCTCCTGGAAGAGTGCCATTCCCTGACCATAAACAGAGATGTGTCATTGCAGGGGATGAGGCACACACACCATGATGTCAGAGGGTGGTGGGTGAGCCCTTCTGGGATCAGGGACCCTTGGTGATGTATTGTGCATGCATGTGCACAGACAGCACTGCTCTGGTGAGTGCTGTGCCAAGTTACGTCAGTCCTTGAGGCTGGAGGGTTTGTACAGCTGGTAAGGGCTTGGGGTAAGCTGGGGGCTGGGGTGACCTACTGCCCCCTTTCCTTTTAATGGCCTTTCAAAGAGGCAGCTGGAAGGTGGATGATGCCAACCAGCTGTGCCTGCCACTTCCAGTCTGGGATGGGGAAGGGGCTGGGCACGGTGAATTCCTGGTGAATGAGTAGAAAGGGAGAGAGAGGAATGAGAGGGGCAAGTAACAACAGTCTTGAGACATGACAGGTCTGCAGTGGATGAGGCAGCTTCCCCTTATGCCTGCAGGAAATCTGGGTCATTAGAGGGTGATGGATGCCTTAGCAGTGCTGTCTGTCCTGTGGGGATGGAAAATGTCCACCTCATGCAGCACCACTGTGCTTAGTCCACAGCTGAAATGAGCAGACTCAGAGGCAGAGGGTGGCAATGCCTAAAGGCTTTAAACGTTACTTTGGGGTAGAGGGTGAAAAATGGTGCAGGTAAACAACTGATTGTGAGAGGTAAGGCTTTGATTGCAGTTGAATTTGATTTTTCCTTCGTTTGTGGGAAATACAGACTGTCGGTAATCAGACATTCAGTCATGACACTTCTGAGAGACCAGGATTGGAACTGCAGACTTGGGCCCATAAGGTGAGAATTAAAGTTTCCTGTGTGATTATATGGAAACTGCAGTAAAACACACATAAAACCAAATTGCGAGTCATGTGTTTTAGGTACTGGAAAGGGAGGAATGATGGATAGCCTGTGGCAAAATCCAATGTATGTACGTGTGACTGCAAAAGATCAGAAGAAGGCATAAGCATCTGATTTAGAATACTTGTAGTGCAGAGGCAGATTCGTAGCATATGTCAAGAGCTTATAGGGAACAGACCATGCAATATGTGATACCACACGCAGAGAGCCAGCACTCTGGAAACTTCCTTCTCCTGGGAAAAAGATCGTGGAGCTACATTTACTTTAAAGAGGCACCCTCATGTTTTATATATTTGTGCTTTCTGTTGTGATATTTGATAGCATTACATTTCACCACTTGGAGACACGCTGCTTGGGAAGGCAGGCCTGGAGAGTACCTGTGCTCTGCTCAAACCCCTTTCCTGTGGCTGCAGGCCATACTTGTCCCTTTATTTGGCCATTGTGTGTTCTGAGAGCAAATTGTGTGTAGTTGTGTTGAACTAATGAAGTATATCCTGGGAGAGATGCACTGGAGGAGGACACCATGGATTAATAGACCCAAGGAGCAGATCAGTGAGATGCTCACAAATAGCAAGTCCAACCCTTCCTCCTGAGTTCAGAAAGAACTTAACATGAAACCTGTATAGTTTCAAACCCCTGTGTTCTCAAATCAAAGCAGCAATGCCCTGATTAAAGCCAATTCTAACCCTGGTTCCTTACTCCTAACACAGGGGAGCTGGCTGTCCTGCCTGTGCCCTCCTTCTGCCCACCCTGAGAGCCCTTTTTATGAGCAGACTGGAACACTGTACATTCACCTCTGGCTGTGGGCAAGCAGGAGCCTCTGATAGTGTCCTCCCTCTTGCTGGAGTGGAGGTGACTGGTGGAGGCACATCTCTGCCAGCCAAAAGTCTCTCATCTGAGATGACACAGACCCTTCTGTCAACATCTCCTTCACACTGGATAAAATATCATTTGATTGAGGCCAGGGGGAGCAACCTTCCTCCTTCAGATCTGTTTTCCAGTGAGCAGGGGCTGCTTTCAGGTATTGAACAGGCAGCCAAGGCCTCTTACTGCTCTTTGCTGACACCATCACTCAGCACCCTTCTGCAGCATAGCTGGGGGGAGTGGGGGGCCCTCTGGCTACTTTCCAGCCACCAACAGCTGCACGTTCTCCTCCAGAGAAGTGACTCTGGTCCCAGGGAGATGGCCTGATGCATGGCATTTGGAAAGACCTGCAGCAAAGCAGCAGAACTGTGAGAAAGGGATCATTGCTGGGATAAGAATGATGGAAAAAGGAAAATGGCAATGAGAGACGTGGTTGGCAGTGGGAGAGAAGTGGGAGTGATGGAAAAGGAATGAAAGAGAAAACTCTGAGAGGAGCAGTTCAATCACTTTGTAGATAATACAGGATACTTGAGCCAGGATTTAATTTTTTCTTTTTTTTTTTCTTTTAATATTCCAGCTCTGATCTGAGTTACTGCAGAAGAATTGTTTTATTGTTCTGTGCCTGACTTCCCCATTTATGAACCAGATAATGGCCATTAGCAAACCTATAGCAGGTGAGGGCATCTTCAGATCCAAGCCTTGAAGTGTTGACACTTGAGCATTATTGATAGATATGTGGAGACAGGATGTCTCTGTGAATACTTCTGCAAAAATCTTCTCAAGTCTCTTTAAATTTGGCAGCTCCTAGAGCACATGCACCAAACCTGAAGCACCTTCACAAGGCCTGACACTGGTACTTATGCCCTTAACTGTTCTGCCAGCTCATCACAGATTTTGCAGCATCTGGTGTCATGAGGGGAGGGAGCAGCAGAGCTCTGAGCACATCCTTAAGGACCAGCCACCCATAAGATTTGCCTTCCAAAAGTGCACCTGAGGTCTCTGTCTGAACCCATCCTGGAAGCCTGGAGAGACCTGGTGACCTTAGACAGGTCAATTATTCCCTCTTTTCTTCATCTCTGCATTTTAAAAATGAAATATGAGGATACTTTGCAGAAGAGTGATGTAGGTAAGAAAGGTAAAGAGTAGGATGTGATGAGGTGTATTCAGAATCCATGGGATTGCTCAGATAAAAGTTCTCCATGAAGGTGGATGCTGTTATCTGCCATTCACCTCACTGCACTCCACCCTCGGTCACTGATCATTAACATCACTCAGAGACTTGAAGTGATTTCAACAAATTGTCTGAGATGTGCTGCTTCTCATTTCAATAGGTCTTAGGCAAGACAACAGAAGAAAGTAATGCAGTGTCACAATGCTGATATCAAGCAAGTCACAGATGCTGATACCAAGAGACTTATTTAGTCCATTTTGATCTTTTTTGTCTTTCTTTTCTCTTCGCATCAAACAGTCGTTGCTCCACAGCTGTGTCTCTCTGAGATCCTTCCTTAGGACCCACAGCCCAAGCCTGAAGCTCCCTAAAGAGCTGGCCATTTTGAAGATCTTCACCGTGTCTTCAGCTTTGTCCAAGTCTCTTTTCAGAACCCGAGTAAGTGATGAAGTTTTCAGATAGAAGCATTGCAGATACAGTTGTGGCTGTTGCAGGCTTCTGCTTCTGCTTCACTGGCCTGTATGTGCAGCAGAATGTTGGAACTGGTGGCACATAGTAGAGAGCCAGGGATGTTCAATAGTCTGGTGTTCAGTTACCTAAAGGTTTCACATCTTCTGAACCACGGCAGTATTTGGCCTTTATTTTCTCCCCACTGTGCTGTCCCAGAACTGCCCTGGCCAGTCTGAGTCACACGGCAGCTGGAACAAGCTTCTCTCTGCATTAACTTTTGGAAATGTTTGTGCTTTGAAAGGGTAGGGCCCATATAGAGGACACTCCATTTTCTCCAATTTACATCATTTTGCTGCTCAGATGTTTGGTTGTTTTTTGGGGTGTGTATGTCTCCAAACTTCCAGAACTCTGTTGAAACAGCTATTTCTTGACTGGTGATGGGAATTGGTATTTAGGTTTAGTGGAATGACACAAAGAAATACAGAGTTCTTTCGTCATAATTCCCCCCCGCCCCCACCTTTAAATCACAAAAAGTTGATGACTCAGACATGAAGCTGATCCAGAATCCTGTTATTGTACTGGAGTGACCCCATATCCACGATGGAAAAGGAGTTCTGATCTGTGCAAAGGCTGTCTATGGGCACTACAGACAGGAACTTTTTCACATGCCAATACACCTTACTGTGCTTCCTGTGGGTTAGCTGACTTTCACCAAGTTGGGAAACATCCATGGAGCACCGTGAGTGGAAGTGACATATTTACCTCGCCTTGTCTCCTTTCATCCCATTTTAGACCTCAAACTGTCTAACAGCATTAGGAGGCCCCACAGAATGAGAACTTGAAGTCAGTACTGCTGGATTTACTGAATCTCTGTGCTATCTCCTGACACTAACATTAACTGAATACATCAGGAATGGGGAGAATTTTTAGGGATATGGGAAACAGGAAAATCTTAGAGATGAAACTTGGAAAACCAAATCTGCCTGCTATTTGTCACGCAATTAGTCAAGGAGCTGGCTCACATAGTTGTCTCTGAAAACCAGAAGAATCAAATGAGAACCAGAGGACAGAGGAAAATATGTTGTATTGATCTTTACAAATGAGCAGCAGTCATTAAAAAAGTTAGAAACTTTCCAATAAAGTTGGCTTCCATGTCTAGTGAAGGAGGCTACATAAGGAAGGAAGAAGAATTTGCTGTGCCATGCATTCACATGGAGCCATATTTATATTATCTAACCCTCAAGAGAGTTGCCAAAATGGAATGTAAATGATGGAAAAAGGAAGGGGTGAATTTTGTCGTCATGGAATACTGGAGAAAAGACTAAACAAAGTAAATCTTTAAGCAGTTAAAACAGACCTCATCCCCGGTGAAGAAGAGTTTATTGAATTTTCTGTGTGACTCAGAGCACACTTTAGTTATTAGTTTGATTCCTTTAGTGGCACGTAGGAAGTATGCAGCCCCTTTACACGTTGACTTCACCATTGAATAGTAACATGGAGGACACACACAGATTTGTAGGAAGGAAATCCAGACAAAACTTAATCACTTAGTTTGATCCAACTGCAGGCCAAGTAGATGAAAAGAATATGGTCATTTAATCTGTGTAAATAAGATGTCTATTCATGTACTGAGGCAATTAATGTATTGTTTCACAAGGACTGAGCTGAAAATTTAATTTAATTGACTGGAGATGATTACAAAGCAGACTGAAAACAGGCTGGAAACACGTAGTGATGAATAAAGGCCAAGACTTGGTGGAAGATATCTCAGGGGAACAGAAGGGAACAATGTTAGACTGTTTTTGTTCAAGATCCTTATTAATGGTTTGGAAGGAGGGCTGGCTATGGTAGCTCATTGTAGGATGGTGCTCATCTTGGGAGAGCTCATGCTTTCCAAAGCACTAGTACTAATAACTTTTGATCTGGCAAACTTTGGATCAATCAAAATCACAGCAAATTGTGCCAAAAAGTTCAGTTTGGAGACCTCACCCAGAGTCCCAGTGAATATACCGGTCTGTAGATGCTTTCTACAGAAATCTCAGTCCATGTGGTTCACCATTTAGAGTAAACAAATTCTCTTCATTTCCATTAGAGTTCAGCCTCTCCTGTTTATTCATCTAATGTTTGTCCAACTTTGCCTACATTGGATTCTCCATACCAGAGCCTCCTGGCTAACCCCATGGACATGCTGTTTCACTGTCCTGGTATTTGAACACGTACTGTGATTATAGCAAACATCTTGATACTACTAAATATTTCAGACAGGGCTGGTGAAGCAATAGGGACCTGTAGAATCTCTGTTTCCTTACTAAATTTACTGATCTCCAGCCTGTGTCCAGAGGCCTGGGAATTACTCAGTGAAAGCTGAACTTCAGGACTGTCCTTTGGGGAATATCACCATTGCTTTGAGATGGAGATTCAGTCCCTGGAGTCACCAGTTCACTGCCACCTCTGATTGTGGGTGTTCAGCTGCCCTGCTGAGGGGAGAAGGGCATGGTGCTGGCTGAGAAAAGGGATGGGCAATGCAGCTGGCCTTGCTGTGCACATCTGGGCAAAGGAGCTAGACAGGTAACCCTGTTCCATATCTGGAAAGAAGTGCAGGGAGGGAGTTGAAGGGAATGCAGAGCAATTTTTCCGTCATTTTACAATTCATTGGCTGGCACTGTCCAGCATTACCTATAAGGTTCAGTTTTTATTCATTCAGAAGACATTGCTGTGCTACCCCAGAAGTCCTACACCCCTGTGTGTGTGTCTTCTGCAAGGCTCAGGAAGAAATGCAGTGAGGTTGTCTGTGCTGGACCAGTTCTGCAAGGCTGGTTCATTTTCCATGGTGTGAACTCCCTGGGGCAGGGAATGTCCTAATGTGTTTTATTTACAGAGTTGGGTTGTTCAGGTGGGGGTATAGCTCAGTGGCAGAGCATTTGACTGCAGATCAAGAGGTCCCTGGTTCAACTCCAGGTGCCCCCTCAGGTGCTGCTTTTTAGGTCAGACATCAGATAAACAATTCTTTATCGTGAGGGTGGCAAGGAACTGGAACACGTTCTCCAGAGCAGCTGTGGCTGCCCCATCTCCGGGAGTGTCCAAGGCCAGGTCGGATGGGGCTTGCAGCAACCTGGCCTGGTGGAAGGTGTCCCTGCCCATGGCAGGGGATAGGAATGAGAGGATCTTTAGGCTCTCTTCCAACCCAAACAGTTCTATGATTTTATAATTTTTTGTGGTTTTAAGGAAACACACACTGTGCTTGGACACTGAATAGCAGGATTGAGATTATGAAGGAAATTAAAGCATGAGCAACCAGAGGGACAAGCCACAGCCAAAAAACAAGTGAAGATGGAGAGAAGGAGTGAGTGTTAACCACAGGAGCACATTTATTTCAGTCCCTGCAAGAACCTCAGTTTTCTCTGCGTAGTCTTCTGGTTTGGGTACAGATACTGCAAACTGTGGCAATCTTAGGGTCACAAATGCCAAATTTCCCTCTTCAGTGCTTGGCTGAAGGAAACATTCCTGTGCTGAAGTGAACACTAGTTTGGGTCTTCAGTGGAAGGGATGACTAAGAACTAAGAATTAATTGCTTGATTAATTCTCTGATGATTCTTTACAAGTATTAGAAAAGATGTTATTATCTGCTGAAAGATCATTATTTTAATTGTGCTTTGATAAGAACAGAAAACAAGGGAATCAGTTACTCAGTGTGCTCCATTAGTAGAGTATTAAGGAAAAATGCAGAATTCCATGAAACTTTTTCCAAAGATGACATTTATGAGGTTGTAAAATAAACTCCCACAGAAGGATTTGAAGCCCTGTCAATTAATGGATAAATTACTGAGGCCAAGAGGCCATAAGACCTCCCTAAATTAATTGCTGTTTGAACTGGAGTGAAACTTAAAAAAAATTGGTTTGAAGATTCCCAGTGACGGCAAGTACCCCACAATCCTTGCAAAATTGTCAAAGAAACCAGATTTATATCTGTTCTGAATGTCTAGATTTAACTTCTACATACTGCCCACTACAAATCTTTTAAGGTTGAAGAAACTTTTTTAGCTAATTCCAGTTCTCTCTTTGAATACTTATAGTCTGTGATTAAGAAACCTCTCAGCCTTTTCTTTGTAAAATTAAAGAGGTAAATCTTCTCATGTCTTTCTCCAGAATGAGCTTTCCCAATTCTTTTTTCATTCATGTGTCTTTTCCCTCAATTATTTTTAGTTCCTCAGTACCTGCAGCCTCTAGATTAGGCTCTGGATACCAGCAGCAGTTTCACCAATGCCAAGTTGGGTTGTTTTATAATTTCTTTGCTTCTTCTACTTGGTATTACATCTCTAATACATGCATTATGCTGCTGAAGATGTCTATGTAGCACCACTTAGAATCTATCACTTTCTAGGCTTTTTCCAGTTTGCTCCTGGCCTCCTTTCTCATGCCTGAGAAGCAAGTTCTCCACTGTTTAATCTTACATTCAGGACTTTACTGAAATTCCTACTGTTAGCTTGTGTGCAGTTTACTGATTTCCTCTCGGGATTGTTTTGATTTATTGTCCTCTGTATTCCATGCCACTTACCAAAGTTCCACAAACTTACTAAATAATAGTTTAACCTTTTCTTCTGTGTCAGCAACAAAAACATGAAACAGCAACTGGTAAGCCAACATCTATAAGGGGCTGAAAGTTCACTTGCTGAACATTTGCTTTTCACTATTTAATTTGGAAAGGTATCAGCTGGTCTCCAATTAATCTACACTGTACTATGTTTATTTTAAACCAGCCAAGTATATTACTCAATAATTCAAATTTGGTGCTCTTCAAATGCCCGTTACCTCAGCACAATTACTTTTATCAAGCTTGTTTCTAGGCTCATCAAAACACGAGTCTGGATTAATTAGTAAGACTCCTTTTCCATTACGCGTCGTTAATGTATATTAATTATTTATTTGTTGAGCCCTGTCACAGATGTTCTGTGATTTTGCCCATGACTGATGTGCTGCAGACAAGCCCATGATGACAGGCCTAATTACCCCTTTTTAATGTGTGTGGTGTATGGAGAGCATCCACTTATCTACCTCCTCCTAAAATCTTCCTGAAGTTTCAGGAAAGCATTGTGTTGCAGTGAGCTGGACACATATATAACAAGCAGCTACTGGATTTCACTAAGGGATTTTAATTTTTAATACTATTCTAAATGTGTCTCTTGGTTTTTATTATTGTATCATGCTCCCTTCTGAGTAGCTGTTTGCATATGGAATCTCTTGGGAAGGTGCTCCTTGAGAAAAGAGACAGGAACAATCTTTGGAAAGATTCAGGTTCAGACCTGACCTGGTCTGAACCCAACTCTGTTATTTTCCATCCTTTTCCTGCACCCATCAGATGAGCATGGGAACATCTTCTGGTAGTGCATTAGGCAAAATGATCATACATCTTTCAACTATTGTTTTTATAACTTCTCCTCTAGGGAAGAGTGTTTGAAGTGCAGCATATTATTTTCTTAGGTATTTAAGGCAGTTTGACTTTTGTGAAATGCGTATCCTCTTACATATTTTAGAATCACAGCATCATTAAGGTTGGAAAAGACCTTTCAGATCATTAAGTCCAACCATTAACCCAGCACTGCCAAGCCCACCACTAAACCATGTCCCTCAAAGCCACATCTGCACATCTTCTAAATATCTCCAGGGATGGAGACTCCACTGCTGCCCTGGGCAGCCTCTTCCAGTGCTTGACAACCCTTTCAGTGAAGGCATCTTTCCTAATATTCAATCTAAACGACCACTGGTGCAACTTGAAGACATTTCCACATTATCTGGGAGAAGGGACTCATCCCCAGCTTGCTACAACCTCTTTGCAAATACCTCTGCCTTTTCTCATTCTTTGTCGTTATGTTTTCCTCTGCTTCCAGGATGGAGATTCTCGACCCTTCTTTGGCTGGTAATATATTTATAGAAAAAACTTTTTTTTTTTTTTTACAGCAGTAGCTGCACTGCACTTTC
>WAAE01018193.1:0-117301 GCA_013400495.1 Nicator chloris | reverse complement strand
TTTTTTTTTTCTTTTTCATTTCTGACAGCTCGCTTACATGGTAAGCCCCTCGCTCAAATTCATCACCTTCCTGAGGGTAGAGATGCAAATCTGAGATATTAAAAACAATTAAAACTTAATATGACATGATTATAGGCATCTAACTATACTCCTTAAGATCAGCAATTCCCAAAGTTTTCAAATTTTTAAACCCTTTTGGGGACTACAGTACAGTTTTCCTTTGCAGATCCAGGTCTATGATAATTTCCAGTTCAGGACTCAGGATCCATCCTTGTTTGAGAACCTCTGTTCCTGCTCTATAGGGAGTAAACCCTCTCCTTGCTGAGTCCCTTGGGTCACCATCTGCACTTTCATGGGATTCTCTGTGCTCTGTAACCTCTATTAAAAATGAGAAAGCATCAGCAGTGCAATGCAAGAGAGTGGAAGGATTTAATCACTCCTCTGTCTGTTCCTACCTTTTCAATTTTCAAGAACAGGATCCTTGATCTCCTTCTATAGCACATGGGGTAAGCACACTCATGGGTAAGTATTTACTGGATGGATTTGGATTTGGGAACAGAATCAAGATCATGGATTTGAATCAAGATCGTGGGTAATTTTGCAGATTTCCCACTGAGTTTTGCACCTTGATTTAAATAATTGTTCATTGAAAATTTATGTCACTTTCATCAACTTAGTGCAGCAGAGATGATGTTGGTATCTGTGGTACAAAATGACTGAAAATCCATCCTGCTATTAATTAATGATGTCTGCAAACACAGTGGCATGGTCTTAAAAATTTGCCTGCTTTTGGCTGTGCTGTGGAAAAATAATGCCTGCTGGAGTGTTTCTGCCTCTGCCTGTCTTCTGATTGTGACCTGAGATGAACTTGTTTATGTAATGCTCCCTAGCAGCAGTGCTGCTGCTGGAGACAGGGCTGTTCCTGTGACCAGAGGTAGCTCTACATCCAATTTTAAAGGTTTTTCCAGCTATTCAACTTAACAAATGCGATGCTGGGAAGCAGAAGGTTTCTTCCTGGGCATATCACTGGCACTGGAAGCCAGGAGTGTTTTATCTCCAGCTCCTGTGTCAGGTGAGCTGGCTGAGAAGGGCTGTGTTTGTTTTGTCTTGTTCTCTGTTGCCAAGGACTCCTCGTTTTTGTGTGTTGCAGTTCCTCCTCTCCAGCAGATAAGGGTGAATATTGCAGTGAGGTGACTCCTGTTTGATAGGTGTCACCACGTGGATTGGGAAGATTTGATGCCTTAGCTCAGGATGGAGGAGTTTCAATCCCTTGCCTTCACAGGAACATCGCTACCACAGTCCAAGGCTCTGCGGCTGACGTTTCATGGCTTTGGTGTCATCCTCTCTGCAGGAGTCAGTCTCAATGTGATATAATAAACAACAATATTTAGTTTCAGGCCAGGAATTTTCTTCATCATTTATGATGTTTGTGGAAGTCTTGATTTCTTTAATGTAGCACAAATCTAACATATGCAAGGAATAGACACCCTCCAGATGTGCTTCCAGGCCTAAATCCAGGTCTAGAAATCCATACCATACTTCATTCAATAGCAACAGGAAGAGGGCCTGGATACCCCTTTATTTCTTTGAGCTGCCTCCACATTTCAAGAGCAGAGGCTTTGCAGCATGAAACTGTAATTTAAGGATATTCCTTGGCTGATTTCAAGCACTCCATTCTTTGAATTTAAGAATTAAGTGCTCTTGGGGTGGAAGTGATGTGTCTCAGCTGAAGCCTATTTAAAATAATCTGCTGGTGATCAGCTGTCTATGGCCAGACATCTGGTAAGAATTATGTGGCAAGAATCAGATCTATAAGTCCAGCATACCCCCCTGAGAGGAGTTAGACTGCTCCAGTGGAGTGTGTTCCCTGGAACAGCAATTCTGACACATTTCCATGCCACAGAACTATGCATCCATACACAGCAGACCTCAGACTGCAATACTGGGCACCAGGTATTCTGCTTGGTTTTTCTCAGATGCTAAAGCTTATTCATAGGGCTTTCCCCTCATCTCTTTTCTTTCCTCATTGTCTTTTGTTCTTAATTTCTCCACTTTCTATATGGGTAAAATGACACATCTCAGCCTAGAATTTATGTTCACATGCACTTGTCTCCTGTTCATGCTCATGATGGCTTAGAAAGCCTGAAGGGATGTTCTGTAATTTAGTCCATTCATGTGTGTTTTCAGTACTTCCCATTAAACAGCAACATGCAGAAATGTTGGCAAGAACA
Organism: Nicator chloris; assembly: GCA_013400495.1. Classification (NCBI taxonomy): domain Eukaryota; kingdom Metazoa; phylum Chordata; class Aves; order Passeriformes; family Pycnonotidae; genus Nicator; species Nicator chloris. Next base: position 115,070 of record WAAE01018193.1, on the reverse strand, counting down.
GAGGTCACAGAAATGCTGTCCCCACTATTCCATGAGTACAAAGCAGGCATTACAGGGATAAATTTGCTTTATTTTCTTCAGGGACATCTAATCACTTCAAAGGCTGTTCCTCTGACTGCCCAGTTTTTCCATCTCCCTGCGAGCTGCTGCAACCTGGAATTGGCAGTGTTTGGGCAGATGATGCCAGAGACACCTCAGCTGTCATCCCAGCCAGGGAAGCTCTGAGAAGTGCCATGAACTCAACTATATCCCTAGTTTATATTCCTAGAGAACACAGACTACAGTATGGTATGGGCATGTTTGGGCTGGCTCCACGCAGAGTAAGACTGGCACCCTGCCTTGGTTTGAAAAGACAGGTGTCTGTTAGGGAAGGCTCCCTTGGAATGGGGAATGTAAACCCCCTCCCTCTGAACTAGTATAATTTTGAAATTAAGGGGCTTTCAGGCAAAGATATGGGAATAGGAATAACAGTTCTTTACAAGGAAAATGAAAATAAAAATGCAGTAGTACAAAAAAACCACTGACAGAGTCAGAATACAACCTGACTCTGAACAACTCTGAACCTGTTGGTCAGGGTGTTNCTTTGATGTTCCAAGTCTCAGGTTATATCCAGGTAGGAATGCTTGGCTCCTCCCTCTGGGTGGGCATCTCCCAATGGGATGATGTAATTTTATCAGTCATGCAGTGAGACTCAAAGGCCCATTCACAGAAGAGATCCCCTGGAGGGAGGATGGGTTGTAGAAGAGATAAAGAGCACTGCCCCAGCTGGTTTTAACAGCTGGCAACAGAATACATAATTTTGGTTACATCTTGCATTGCAACCTAAAACACACCTGAAGAACTTCCAAGCTGATGTGCCTCTGGGTGGGGTCCATCAGTTCAACAGATGATGTCCCTGGCATAATTTCACTGCATCTGGACCAAGCTGGTGCATCTCCCTACCAAGTGCTGTCCTGCAGCATGACTTAGCAAAGCTTGGTAGGGCATCAGCTTGGAGATCTCTCCATGTTGTGGCACAAACCAAATAAAAGCTACAGAGCAGTATCCAAATTTGTATTTCATTTGGGAGCATCCTCAAAGGCATTCAGTGCACTTCTGTCCTTTCTTTCCTAGGTGTCTGTTATACCTCTGGCTCTCTTGGCTTAAGGCAAATTTTGCCTTATTGGCGAGTTACCTTATTTTAATTACCTTTTATTTTGAATTGGCAGTACATAAGCATGGCTTTGGTTTGCTTGAGATGGCCAGGGCTATATTCTGCAGCATAAAAACCACAGGTAGAAAGCAGGGAATGGAACTGATTCTTCAGTAATAGCATCTCAAATGCATTTATTTATTTCTTAAGTGCTCTAGGAAATGATTTTCTTGAAAACCACAAACTGACACATGTGGATTGATGGATGGGTGGTTTTTGCTGAATATAGAAACCAACAACTCTGTATCTAGGTTGGAAGCATGGAGACTTTACTGACACCTCTGTGACATAGGATCATTCAAGCAGGATAAGGTCATACCAGAAAACTTGCAGGAATCTCAAAGCAGGATCTGACAAACCTCGCAAGATCAAAACCATCAGTGTTCAGCATGGTTTCTCCTTTCCAGCCTCTGGAGCCTATTTCCTCAAAAAGAGGTTAAAGGAAGAAAGGTACTTTAAAGTTCCTCTTTGTAAATGAGATCATAATTGATGGGAAATTAAAGCAATTGATGTAATATAAACCTCCTGGTAACTGGAGAAGGTGCTACAGAGGCTTCCTAGCAGTTACACATCAAGAAACATTCTTAATCTCCTAGATAATGTCGAAAAGGAATGACATTTATTATATACAAGTCCTCACAAGCTGAGGATGCAGTTTATAAAACTGTATTTGCTCCCCCTCCTTTTCCTCCTTTATTGTAATCCTTCACCATGGATCATTTTACATCCAAACTCACCTTCATCTGTTATCATACTTTGGTGATTTATTGGCATCACAAAGTTCTGGTTAATAAGGCTAGACGGACATCCATCAGAAGAACTAAGAATGTGTGATCATTTCCTCTCAGGCTCCCATTAGCTGTGGCTGTCCTTCTGGGAGTTTTATCTTTGTCTTTCTATTTCCAGACTAAAGCACATGAGGCTTAAAAATAATATCCTACGATTAATCTTTTGTTTCTCTCAGCTTTTAAAACCTTTGGTCAAGATGGAATATGATCTCCATGCTGTCAGCGGAAATGAGTAAAAACAAGCCAAACTGTACAAATACACTCTTAATGAATGAGCAGGCAAGTCAGAATAATAGATGACTTGATTCAGCCCCCTTCATTCAAGATGGAAAATACAAAGCTCTACAGATAATCCTGTGATCATATAACATATTTGTGGGGTAGGTAGGAATTACACTCAACAGTGTCTTTTCCAAAAGAGCTTCCTTTTTCTTTCCATTGCTTTGGTTTAAAATGAAATGAGTTGTGGTGAAACACCCCTCTGGTACTTTCAGGTTGCTGTGCTAAGTGAAGTGGGAAAGGTTTTGTTTCAGAGTTTCTATACTAAGCTCTCTTTTTTATGAGACACTCCTAGGTTAAAAATACCTCCTGAAAGCAACTTCCCACGTCTTTCCTACATTAGTGACAGATTGGAGAAGAAAATGTGGAGTACGCCTGAAAGTGATAAGTTGAGGTTAGAGGTCTAGCCAAAGTCAAGTGCTAGGGAGTTTCGGCTGTAGAGAGCTGATGCTTTGAATTATAATCAAGTGATTAATGTTTCTAATGTAAGTGGGTTTGGGAGTTACAAGGACTTGCAGCAACAGCTTGAATAAGAATGGTGAAACCTGCTTTTAGAGCTATTTTATTTATAGCGCATTCATTAGGCTGGGCAAAATGGACAACATGTGCTTATGTGGTTAATGATAAATCCATATGAGGACTAAACTAGTCTGCTGAGTTATGAGAAAGCCATTTGTAGGTCAGATTTTTCTGGAGAGAGACAATTCCTATTTGTTTGGGGTTGGGGGGGAGCAGGGAGAGGGGAGAAGAAGAAACCAGCTTTTCTCCTTTTGTAAAATACATAGGATGTAAATATTACAGATCTTCATTAATTTTTAGAGATCATTTGCCCCTGAAGTTTATGTAGCTGCTTTCATAAATACCAAAAATAACATGGGGAGGAGCAGACATGCACAGCAAGGTATACAAATATTTTTTTATGAAATAACAGATAATCCAATGTTAACATATGAAAACTGCAAAAGCCAGAAAAGAATATATCTCTGAGGCATGATAATTTTTCTGGTGGGATTCAGATAATCTAGAATGGAATGAAATGTACTGAAGGAAAAAATAATATATATATAAGACTATTCCTTCTGTTTGAATTCACCACACCTTAATCCTGCTGCTGTAAGCAGTTTAAGGTACTCTTTCAAACAGAAATGGTTTCCCCAGGTGAGAGTATAGTTAATAAACCCAGTATTTTGGCACATGGCTCATGCTGTGGTTTTAGTTATAGATCTGCCAAAAGGGTAAAAGAGATTGGTTCCCCTCCTCTATCCTTAACCAGGGTTGTGCAGGTCCTTCAGCCACAGGTCCCACTGGTTTCCATCAGAGACAATGATGCTATTTGGACTGAAAAAAAGGCAGAAATAAAATAAATACAAACAAGTAGAAAGAAACCCCTTATAAATCCCTTTTCTATAGCAGCCAAAGGCATGTGTGTTATCTCACTCTGGAATCCCAAGAGTTGTGTGTTGCACATCCTCCCAAATAAACAGGCAAAACCTGTCAATTTGCAACAAGCCATTTCCCTTCTCTACTCTTATTTCTAGGTAGAAATGGTGATGTTCATTTTCAAGGAATCAAGTTGCCAAGTGAATGCTCTCAAATGTATTCCCCTACCTCTCCTGGGTGTTGCTGCAGGTGCTATTTGTGAATGAGCTCAGATTATCAGAACACACTTTCAGAAAAACTGACTGATTATAGTGAGTATTTTTAGCGAGAGAAAGTGGCACCTAGTGCAGAGATATTTAATTTTATATATATATATGTGCAACAAAAACAAGTACAGGAAGCTCTTTCAGATTAATTCCCTTTGAAAAGTAATTTATTACTCTCAGGATGGTCAGTTAATAAAAGACATGGTGGCTTTCCCCCTCCCTTGACATTTTGTAATCCAGAGTGGATCCCTGCTAGGAAGATGTACTTTAGTGCCACACAGCATCTGGGGCTCCAGTGGTAACTGCATGAAAACTTCATGGCCTAATCAGAGTTTACCTCATTTAGAGGCAACACAAGATGACTTGTTTCTGACATCAAAAGTCGTGACAACACCATTATAATATTTATTTTACAGATATGAAATAATCTGTGTTTTGCTCTGACAGATAAACACATATCTTATTTTTGACCCCCTTGGTAGACATGGAAAATTAGGTGCACAGATCGAAATAATTAGCTAGGCTAATAATCCCTGGAGCAGGAGGGTCAGCTCCAGAGGGGATTCAGCTCATCTGTGTTAAACTGTTTGGATAAAACAAATTATCCTCCACAAGGGCCAGTCTCTATTTACTAGAGAGGGACAGTACAGATATTTAGCTCATATCTACCCTTGAGCAGGCTAAGCAGAGTGCAGATACATCCCACCCCAGGGAAGAAAGCACTGGTTTCTTGAATGACAAGCAAGGGCCAAGCTCTAGGAATACATGTGCTCCTTACCTTGGAAAGCTTACAGACAAAATACAGTGTCTGAAGTACAAGAAATTAGCATGTTAAAGCTGTGTGGAAAAGTCTGAGACTCACAGGGCAAGCCTGTATTTACCCAAGGCTTCAGTATGAAGAAAAAGTCTTGTGGGTCTTTTGGGTAATTTATCATTCTGAAATTAGCTATATTTAGTTTATTGGTTAAGTTAATTAAACAGCACCAGGGCCCCGCCATTGGAAAACTTTTATGGTGTTAAATGTTGTCATGGTCCCTGTTTAACCCAGGGTGGGGTGCCAAGTCTCTGGCATAGCTTGACCAGTAGCATGACCCAGAGATTGTTCCCAACAAACAGTCTGCATGGGGCCATTCTCTTTTGGAGGTTAAGGGCATTTAGCCTCCAATGTTCATGGGACTGTGCCTGCTGGTCCTGGGAGCAAAGACCAGCCCTGACCCTGTTTAGTTAATCTCTTCCTCTTCTCATTTTATTATTTGACCTCTTCACGATCAGAACGATGGGGAAGCAGCTATAGTGTGCTGGGCTTGGTACAGGGCTAGCCTTTGAAATACTATGGTGCTATCTAATTCCCTTCTGCTGTTCTCTCTAATCTGTAAAGACCTCACAAATCTGATTTTGGCCTGGTTACCCTAATCTGCATCATGGGCTGCCCAATTCACTGACTTCAATGGGCCACACTGGACTGTGTCAGGATTTGGAGCGGATACTTGGCTTTTTTGAGCTGGTTGAGCAAACAGATCTGCAACATCTCTTTTTGACAGTGCACTAGCTCTGATCTGAAGGGAGACACAGCTTTAGACATCTGTTTTAAGGGCAGAACTATTCAGAGCTTATTTAAACTTGATACAAGGCTCTGTTTATATTTCTTTGATTAATTGAAAATAACCTCTCATTAAGGAAGTGACAACCGATACCGTACGCTTGTGCTCAAGTCATTCACAGGAGTGAAAAAAATACACCAAAGGTTAGGCAGGTCAAAGCCCTTGTTTGGATCAAAGCATATGTTGAACACTGTATAAATGCCAAATCTGAAAGTGTTTTGTGTTTAAGGTTAAAGCTTGGAGTAAAATGATACTGTAACAATAAATCCCTAATTCAGCTTGTTAGGTCGCTACTGCGTTCACAAAGGCACAGCAAAGAGAGGGATGCATCTCATGGAGCAACTGGATAGGAGTCCAAGTCTGTTAAAAATTTACAGTATAGGTGAGGTAATACCACATCCAGTTCTGGTAGGCACATTTGAAAAAGAACTTTAATGCAATGGAAATGGATCTTGAAAAAGTGACAGGCACGGTTTGTGGTTTGTCCATAAATCTGCCTTACCATGAGAGACTAAAAAAGCTCAGCTATTTTTATTTATTCAGGACAAGGTTACCAGATGACTTGTCTGTGGTTTTGTAAAGTTGAGCTTGCATGGCGAGGGAGCAGCAGGCTCCAGTTTCCACTCAGAGCTGCATGGCCTCGCTGCTTTCAACCAAATTATTGGAGGCTCCCCAGCTATGCCTGGGCTTGAAATACTCCTGCTGTTCTGGGGGTGAACTGAGGATGGGCTGTACCTTGGTGGGCTGCAGCCCTCTCTGTCCATGCCTGATCTGCAGCTTCCTGGAGAGACTGCTGAGTGGTGGCCAGGGTTGAGGGTGGAGAGTGAGGCCAGACAAATGCAGATCAGAAAGGCCACGCTTCTCCTTGATGGGGTGATAGCCACTGAAATAACTTACCTGGGGTGGATTGTGCTTCCCTGAAAGCCCCTGATTCCGAGGAGGATGTGTCCTTGCATGATGTGCCATAATTTATAATGATTCAGGTTTTGTTTTGGGACACCATTCTGTGGCTTCATCTATACAGGTGATCAGGCCAGGTGATGGAAATTACCAAATGTGTGATCTCACCTGGCCTTAAAATACTCCTATTAAATAGGAATATTTTAAAATTCTTGTTTGAGTGGGAATATTAAATTCTTATAAAACAGATTGGTAAATGGAGAGGTCTCAGTGTGACCATCTTTAGCCTAAGAAAGGCAAATTTTTAGGAAAAAAAATCTCTCACCACTTTGATATTTGTGGGCAGAATGGCTATGTTTATATTTTCTTTCCAGGAAAGAGTTCAATCTGAGCTTAGACCTGGGTTTGCACTTCCCTATAGTTTATTATACTTGGTAGGACATCTTCCAGTAGGATGAGGAGTGATACAGCTTCTTCCAAACAACATTTGACCTTCTGTCCAATCTACAGTGACTTTATTGTATGGGCACCTCATCTACCTTTCAGCAGTGGTGTGGGAACCAAATCAGGAAGATGAGGATCCCTTAGAAAGTCCCATGGGCTCCTATCAAAGAGTTTATGGCACTGCCTACTGCAAGGGCAGGTGGGATTTGCAGAGAGCCCAAAGTCAGGCTAGGTCTGGGCTGCCTGGGAAGGACACATTTTAGGTGTTAGATCTAAAGGATGCTTTAAAAACTGCCACCAAGCTGTACAGTAGCTGCCCTTGCACCCAGCATGTAGAGAGGTGTTCAGAGGGTTTGCCTTGCTGGAAGGTTAGAGTGGATATTAGCAAAATAATCCAAATAGATTAGGAATAATGCTATTAGTAAATCCATTGGATTGGATATCAGGAAAAATTTCTTCAATGGAAGGCTGGTCAGGCACTGGAACAAGTTGCTCAGGGACATGATAGAGTCATTATTCTTGGAAAGATTCCGAAAATGTGTGGGTGTGATAGTTGTGGATATGGTTTAGTGGTGAGCGTGTCGTTGTTAGTTGGACTCGGTGATGTTCGAGGTCTTTTTCAACTTTTATGATTTTATGATTATATGAGCCTGAAGCATCCATCCAACTTTGTTCAATACAGGCAGTTTCTTGCATCCATCCAAGCAAAGGTTTGACTACACACTCCGTGTGATTTTCTGCTTCTGTGAGTCTGGGTGTCTCCAGGGCTGCCCCTGTTCCTGTCCCCGAGGCGTGCGGGGCCGTGCGCTCCTCCCCGGGCTGGGCACAGCACCGCAGGAGCCCCGGCCCATCCCGTCTGCTCCTGGAGCTGCGGGCAGTGCTGCATTTCGGAGCGACTCCCTGCAGCCCCGGGCAGAGCTGCCTGGGCTCTCGGGGCAGCACAGGCTGCGGGGGGACCGTGCTCCTGCCCGCTGCCCTCAGGCACACGCTGGAGCACTCGAGAGCTTAGAAAAGCCAGGAAAGTGCTGAAATTGGCATTTTGCTCTTAGTGTCTAACATCATCGCACCACTGCTGCTCAAATAAATAAACTCTGATGGGAATCCCGCCCCTACCCCCCTTCATTCCTTGCTTTAATAAAACTTGTCACTGTGATTTTTTTTTTTTCTTTCCAGTCAGCAGATTTTTACTCTGGTTAATGAGGGGAAAAAAATTTCTCTTTCCCCCCACCCGCCCCCAATTGCCTCCCCTCTCTTTCATGTCAGGGGCCAAGTTTGGATGGAAGCCTGGTGAAGTTTCTGTGTCATTTCCTGTTGCTGCCCTCCCCGACGCTCGCTCCGCGCTCCAGCGCTCCCGCAGACGCGCAGGGCGTCCGCCCCCCGGGCCGGCGGCTTTTGGGGAGCATGTGACAGCGCTGGGCACACCTCACGCTCCCGCCTGTCACGCCGCATTCCTGCTCCCGCTGTCCCCACGGGCTCAGCTCCCAGCCCACTGCCAGGAACGCCAAGAAACCGAAGGCTACAACAACTTTCTTCTCTCCGCGCAGCTCGCTGTACGTCCCAGGCTGCTGAGAACCTGAGGCGGTGAGAGCCAAAACATCCTTCTCTCGCAAACTTCGCCGCCGTGGTCCTGCTGTCCGTGCAGACGGTCGGGAGCGAGGCCGGGGGATGCCGGTGCCGGTGTTTGGGTGGGCGAGGGGCTGGGGGGGACGGGGAGGGGACGGGAGCCCGGTGTGCGTCTCACTCCGTAGGACAGGTCAGCTGCGAGGGCTGGCATCGGTGCTGTGCTGGTGGCTGGATGTGACTGACGGAGGAAGGGCTGTTTAACTGAGGGGCAGAGCAGCTCGGGGATGTACAGAGGACGGGCAGGCAGTGAGCGGAGGTGAGGCAAAGAGCAGGGGCTGCTCAGCGTTTTCTCTTATGTGTTTGTCTTTCAGCTTCAGTTTAGTGTTGCACAGGTTTTTCCCAGGGCTTGCGGCAGCGTTCCCGGGGTTTGTGAGTGTGTCCGGTCCCGGGGATTGCTTTTCCGAGCAAAAAGAGCTGATACATGTGGAAATCTGTGTTACCCTTGCTTGGGGGAGCGGGCACAACTCAGCTGGCATCTGTAAAATCCTGCCTGTGTTGCCTTTTCTCTGCCATTGCCTTATTTGCTCGCTGAACGCACATACATTTGGTAGCAAAACGACACAAATGCTTGTGCTTTAAAGTGGAGCAACTGTGACTTCATGTACTATTTCTGTCATTCCTGACTCGTTCAGTCTTGACTGTTTCTTGGACAAACAAGGCGTAACAAACTGGCGGATAAATCCTGAAGCATGTGCTGGAGCCGGTTCCCGGAGCTTCCAGAGTTAAAAGGCTTTCTTGAACTCACTGACACGGGGCAGTAAATCTCAGTGTGTCAGTAAGCGAGGGAAAACAGCGCTTGCAGAGCGTTACACACCGGCAGAAAAAGTCGGTGCTGCACAACCCCAGGTCTTCACAGGCAGGATTAGCTCCCAGCGCCTCCAGCTACCCAGCAGCATTTAGAAAGGTCAATTATATGTACAATATTTACCAGCTAATTATAAGTGGGGCAATAAAAGCCTTGGAGTTGGCCCCAGGAAGAATGATCCCAAGGCGTTGTGTACTGTATGTTTACCTCCTGGTCACTGCTGGATTCACCTTGCTCCCTCAACTCTCTCTCGTTTTATGCTGGTTTGGCAGTAGAGTTCTTTCTGTCTCCCCTTCCCTGATGAGAAAGTGGTGGAAAAAGGTACGAGATAGGCATGTAGGAAAGGGGCTTTGGGCTCACCCTGAGCACTTCAGTCCTTCTCCCCTGCCTCCAGCCAAGGCACATCTCCCATGGCTGGGGAAAGTTCAAGCTCCCTGTCCAGCCTTGGCACCCCTTGTCCTGCTGCCATAAGCAATAGGGGACCCAGCAGACATTTGCTGACAGCTTTGCCTGGAGCCAGTTTCTAGGTAAAAGCTCAAAATTTGTTTCACACTTTCTCTATGAAAGACACTTTTTTTTTTTTTAAATCAAGTTGAGTAGGAAATCCTTTTTTGGGTCTTCCAGTCTCCCAAACTCTTTCTGAAGAGTTTGTGCTACTGAAGGATTTATCAAAAAGTATTCACTGTCAGTAATCTCACAGCTGGTTATACATGTACTAGTGAGGTGGTCTCAAGGGTCTGTGCTACCACACATAGCTTGATCTGAGACAACTTCTGGATGTTACTGGAGTTCAGGAAGGGCCAGGACACTCCAAAGGCAGATTGGATGTAGTCACCTTGTTTCAGAGCGTAAGACAGTTTAATAATATGTAGGCGTCAGCCTGTGCCAATTGGCTTCAGGGCTGAAGAATGGGCTCTGGCAGGGGTTAGTTTACTAGCAGAGACATAGCCAAGAGAGTAATGAGCTCATGTAAGAGAGGGAGGAGAGCAACTGTAGCAGGAGTTGCTCCCAGCACCTCCTAGGAGCCTAAGAAACAGCATTTACCTGGAGCTGTGCTCTGTATTCTCGGTGTGAAAGGAAATGGGGTGACAGACTGGCATTTAACAGGGGTTCAACAGGCAAGTCAGCTCTGAGGTGAATAGAATCATTGCCTGTGCAAGGTGACTAGGGGGCTAACTGAGCTGCAGGAGCTGCTTTTGGGTGCTTGAAGGGGAGTAGGACCTCCAGTCCTTTGGAAATCCACCCATATTTAGAGACGTTGCGAGATGAACATCTGTCTCAAGTGCACCTTTTGGGAGTTGGTTTCTAAACTATCCCCAAACTTTACCTATGTGCTAGTTGGGAGGTGAATGTAATTTAATCCTTAATTTTTTTTTTTATTTAAATGTGAACCCACTTCATATTAAACTGAGATCACCCTGCTGATTTCAGTGATGTTATTCTTAATTTACAGCAGGTAAGAATCAGTCCCTTCATATCTACTTTTTTCTGACACTTGCAAAGGAGAAAGCAAAAAAAGAGAAACCCAGTCAGGATGAGATCATAAGATCATGATGGGAGCTGAAGGGTCTAAAGTACCACCAAGACCTTTCTGGCTTTTTTTTCCCTTTTTTTTTTTCTTTTGCTTTCTTACTTGCCCTACATCTCAGCTTTTTCTTGTCACTAGAAATTTGTTCTGTGTATAAGCAAATGCTGGGTCCCTGTTTTTACACAGAGCTGCTGTAACAGCAGAAAACCCGGGGTCCCTGTCCTGTCTCTCTCCTTGTGCGAGCGTGTTCTCCACACCACACAGTGCTCGTGTAGCCTTGACAGATGAGCCAAGGGATGGCTATTCCTGTTCTGCTGCTTACCTTGGGAAAGTGCTCTGGAGCCCAACAGACTTTACTGTCTGGAAATATTTCCTGTTGCACAACATAAATTGTCTCTTTCAGTGTAATCCTGTTGTCTTAGATTACCTCACCAAAGCACCACCCTGAGTAAAGCCTCTCTCGGTGGCCACTCCACTGCAGTGGGGGAACCAGTATTCCAAGAGGTCACAGGCTGTGAACACTCTGCAAGCAGGTGGGGTGAGCATGTGCTTCCCTTCCCCCTTTCTCATCTTGCACAAGGGCAGGGCAAACAAGTCCTGCTTTTTAACAGTGGGTCTGTGCTGCTTCTCGTCCCTGAGCCAGACCCCTCTGCAGCTCCACAAACCCATGATGTCCACTGAGACCTCCAGGAGAGTTCTCCCATCAGTGGTGGCTTCTTATGGTGCTGGTGGTCCTTTTCTCTGAGCTGCTTTGTCCTGCTTCAGTGCTTGAGCTTGTTGTGGTGCTCCCTGTCCTGCCTGAGGTTGCTCCGAGGATTCTGTGCTGCTGCCCAACAGCATGTTGGCTGCCATCTGCTTAGGTCCTCACAGACTTCTCCTGGGGAACAGCAGCAGCATTTGGGGTGGCCTTGGCCCAGTTTGTGGGTGCTTCCCAGCTCCCTGTGCTTCCCCATCTCCCCAGGCTGAATCAGACTCTCTGTGTTCATCTGCTTTGCTCTTGCTTAGCTCCAGCTCCAGTTCTCGTGGTATTTAAATGCTGATGCACAAATTTAGGTAACATTTACACGCTCTAGTGAGTCTTCAGCTTGCCTGCACAAATTTCTTGTTTTCCTTCTGCTGATGCAGTGCCACTACCTGAGGACAGTGCTGCCTCCTTGCTCCAGGGAGCTGCTGAACCCTGCTCTGTTTATGGGACATTGCCATAGCAATGAGGATGTGTAGTGGAGATGGTCAGGGTTAACCAGACCATATCCCTGCTGCTGGCCAAACACAGCCAAAAAGATGCCTGTCTCCCTTCCTCCCCAAACAGAATCCTGTTTGCTTTGGCTATTTTTAAACATATTTGCTGGTTGGGCCTGGAGCTTGCTATCAGTCTGTGCCTTGCCACATGCAACCCACAGCTCTTTAAAATGGATAATTGTGGGAATGGGAAGGACAGTTTCTGTTCTTCTGTCCACTGGCTTGGGGCTGCCTGACATGATGGTGGTTGTGGCAGTCACTTGCTTCCCAGTAAATCAGCTAAAGGCAACAAACTTCTCAAAGCCATAGGCTTTCTCTCCTTCCTCCTGACTTCTGGACTTGAACTGGTGAGGAGGTGAGAGGCCTCTGTATCCCACCAGCAATTCCCTCAATCATCCTCTCCCTCCTGGGAAGTGTTATTTTTGGTTAATTCATACAAGTCTGGGCCTCCTTGGTCTATCCTGTGGGAGGAAGCTCCAGGCTGGAATTTTGTAATAAAAGCCAGATTTTTCTCTGGAGGCAGAGTAGAGGAGGCCACTGCTGTTGCTCCTCCAGTTCTTGTTAGTTCTTGATCAGCTTAATCTGGCAACTGTGAGAGGTTTTCTTTCTCTGCTGAGAATAAATTTGGCCTCTGAGGAAGGTCACCATTGTGGTGTTCACTCTGAGGTGCCTGATTTCCACAGAGCCTCTGGTGGAAATCACAGCTCAAACTGTTTGGACCTCACCTTTCTGATGGAAGTGCTCAGCAGTTCACTGGGGATGAGTCTCTGAGTGCATCACAGGCCATTTGCATCCATGCAGAACCATGGCTTTGCTAAGAACAAGGAGTTTCCCTCCAGTGTCCTTGGCCAGAGTTAGTTTGCTCTTAACCTTCGGAGCACGGAGCAGTCTGTCCCCTCCCACACCAGCAGAGGCTGGTTTTCACTGGAGTGAATGCCTCTGTGTACCTGCACTTTGGAGAGCTCTCAGAGGTGTTCTGTGGTTATGAAAAGAGCACAGATCTGGCCTCTGATTTCCTCTGTGACCACGATAAATCAGCGTTCTCCTTCACTGACCATTGGCAATGGAAAAACCACTAATCCCTGCCCTCTTCTTTTTGCCTGTCCTTGAGGTGGGGGTTGTTTCCATAGGGGCTGGTGCAGTGAAAAGCTGAGAACATCTGAAGTTGCCATATTTTAAATATGCAGTTGCTATCTTAAATATATCCAGGGAGCTTGCTAACTAAATCCAAGTTTTCTTCTTGGTCATCAGACCCAGTACGAAGGATGGAGACAGCAGCTGAAGCTGGCCTACAATCCTCAGTGGTGCTTCTCACACTACCTGTAAGACAGTTTTGGAGTTTCCCATCTAGACTTACTTCACTAACTGAATAAAAATCTATCTTGTGCTCCTTTTATTTTACTAGTCACTGTGATTCCCCTCTGACACAGCCTAAATTATGCTTGGACTACTTTTTTCCCCATTCTTTTTTATTAATGTATCCATGGACTGTATAGTCTTCAGAGATTTATTTTTCTTTAATGAAAATAGCCTCATTTTCCTGGCTAGTGTACTGAATTAATGTCACATTTAAATACGTGCTTTCAAGTCCAGTGCTTTCCCTCAGATATATTACTTTACACTACATTTGTCTGTGTTAAACTGCAGTGCTGATTTACTACATCAGTGACCATGAAAAACTCCAATTCCTTTGACTCTTGTTTTGTTATTTCTTACTGTTTATTATCCACAATGATCTGATTTTTGGCACATTGTAAGCTGAAGTTTCCTAATTATTTTCCTTTTGCTTGATACAAGGATAACAATGGTTGCAATTAGATTAATGTGTATTTAGTAGATCTGGATTGCAGAGCAAGTACAAAAAGCTCTCCTGGGATCCGTGAATGTCACAGCAGTGTGTGGTGCCAGGTGTGCGCAGGAATGAAGGGGTAAAGATGTGCCCAAAGTGTAGGGAAGATCCCTTACCTCTCTCCCACAAGCAGGAGGTGGAAGCAGAGAGTGATCGACTGTCGGTGGCCAGCCCTCCTTCCTTCCTTTTTTCTCTTGAAGAGCTCTGTAAGTGTTTTCTTCCTCTGCAATTCCAAGTCAGAAGGGTGCTCTTCAGCCTGCTAAGGAGGCTTTAGCAGCACTGGGCCTGCATGATCTGAGATTTGGTCAGCAGGATTCTAAATAGCTTTCAGTCTTACTGTTTAAACATGCAAAATTGGGAATTCCCTTCGTTCTGTTTGCTTACTCAAAGAAGCCCAGGCTAGGCAAACCTGCCAGGCATGCTAATGCTTCCTGACAAACTGCTTCAAAACACGAGTTTCACGTAAGGACAGCAACAGTGCAGCAGAAACCCTTCCCACAGAGACAGAAGTACAGCTTGGTCACATTTAGGCCAACCTCCACCTTCAGGTTGTGCTTCCCTGCGTGGTTCTGCATCACCTGTCCTTCAGGGGGATGCTGTGCCAGGTGGTGAATATCTCATGCACCGCTTGTGAGAAATTCCAGCTGATATTTAGGAAAGGCTTCTGTGCCATGCCAGCCAGCTTCTGAGAGGCACAAGCCAGGAGGCAGGTGCCTGTTCAGATACATCCCTGGTGTTTCCAGCTGGCTGGCTCTCAGCAGCTCCTCACTGGGCACACGAGGGAACACCTGACTGCCTTTCCCAGACACCCTGTCTCCTTGGACCCTACATGTACAGTATGGGTTCTGAGTCACTCCTCAGAAATTCCATGCTCCTGACTCCTTCTGACTCTGCTGAATGCCTCAATGCTTAAAATAGGTGCTCCAGGTCATGCTGCTGGATGGGATGGCTACAGGTTCACTATTGTGACACGTGGGTAAGGCTTTTATTAAACGTGGCCTCAAGTCAACTTTCCATAACTCAGGTTTTGCAGGTGCAAAGGACAGGCTACGATCTGGGGACGTATTGTTGACCTTAATCATTATTTGCAAAGCAGTGTGTGAGGCACCGCCTGTTGTTACTAAGAGAAATGATGCATGTTAGAAGGGGATCATATGGCTATCAGGCTGTGCAATCTGACTTTATTTTCCAACAACACTAAATACTTGCTGATTCTGTCCGGATCTTGCCTGTAGTTTTCTAGAGTTGTCTCTGAGGCAGGAGCTTTCTTGCAATAAAAAAATGTATGCATCAGGGCCCTCGTTTGCTCTCTGCACAGCTTAGACTGTGCAGCTGCCTGCCAAGCATCACACAGCAAGGCAGAGCAATGCTTGTGAACCACCATGGAACAACATCAGACGAGCCAAACAGACCCGTGTGATTTTAGGCAGGGCTCAAGAATTTTGTTCCTTTAGCTTCAACCCAGGGGGCAAATTTGTTCATTTTCCTGGCACTGAAACAATGATAAAGTCTCTGTGCCCATTTACCCTGAACCGGTATGGTTTGTTCTCTGAAACACTTGCTGTTCCCATTGTGTGTGATAATAGCAGTTACAGGATAGGTGGAGATTTTGTGGGACCAATTCTCAGGTACATTAAGCTGCTTTCACCCCCTCCTGAGTATATAACATGTCCTTAAAGCAAGTGTAAATGGTGTCAAGGTAGTCCAAGTGGACTCCAGAATCAAATAGGTTCCCAACTCTGAAGTGAGAGTGTGTTGCAAACTTTTGTGGGGAGATGAATAATTGAATTGTCGTCTCTCCCTCTGAGACAAGTGCTTAGGACAAAGTGCTGATTCTGGTGGCCACAATGGATGTTGGAGTAAAATTTTAGGAAGGCTAAAGCACCTGTGTCTGAAGACATTGAGTGCTCCCGTGGTTCATGCACTTGACACATGCAGGTTCCTGAGCCTTATCTGGTGGCTACTGGTAGACTTGGACTAAAAGCACAGATTCATGGAAACACAGGGTTGGGAAAGACCTCTAGTTTGATCGAGTCCAACCATTAATCCAACACCACTGTGCTCACCACTTACCATGTCCCTTAGTACCACATCTACACACTTCTTGAATACTTCCAGGGACTGGCAATACCCAGTCCCCTTGGCAGCCTGTTCTAATACTCAAGCACAAATCTTGTGAGAGAGGTGTGTAATAGCATAGATGGTAAAGTTCCAGAACCTGAAATGTTCATTACTACAGAACTCACTGCTATGTATAAACCACTAAAGCTCTCTTGACCTTTGATTCTTTCCCCTCATGGCAGAGATCACACAGTGTGAATCAGCTCAGAGATGAAGTGAAAGCATACAGTGACGAGCAAAAAAACCCCTTGACCTAGGGAGGAAGGAAGGTATTTTTTGTGAAATACAGGAATGCAGGCAAAGATATGAGGAAAACCACCTACTAAAGAGAAGCAAGCTTGTGCAGTAGACATAAAACCTCCTACGTTGCCTGTTCATGTCTCATGGACAGCCTACAGTTATTTCAGAAAAGCACAGCTTGACACAAGCCCCCTAAATTATATCCCTGTCTCAGTGGCTTCTTGGGACCTGATGTACCCCACGGGACCACTGTGGACCTGGGGAGGAGACGAAGTGCAGCTGGAAGAGCAAGGAAGCCTGTGACCTCCCCCAGTCCAACATCTATGACACGAGGAAGGTCATCTTATCCAATTGCAAAGTGGGGGTGCTACCTCAAAGCCCTCTGTCAGAGGTTTCATTCCTTCTTGCTTGTGGTGTGCTGGAAAATTGAAAAGCTCCATGTGATTGCTTTGTGTTAATAAGGAGGAAAGGGTGGAAAAAAGCCCCATGTGTTTTTGTTGCATACTTTGCTTGAGAAAACACGTGCTGTCTGCAGTGAGACCTCACAGCAGGCTAATTCTTAAAGCATATATGCAAAAGTTGGAAACTGGAGGTTTTTTTGACCCTGGAAGAAAAAGCAGATTCCAAACAGAAGCTCAGGAAAAAAAACAAACTGCTGTTCCATCTGTATTTGCTTTTCCTTTACTGATAAATGGATGCAGCTTGCCTGTATCATGGTTTTGTCCTGCTTATCTTCTGAACCTGCATAAATTTTATTTCTGGGCAACTATAATTTCAAGACCTGGTTGCAAGGTAGGCAGCTGAGGAGCTGCATCAGTTCTTCCATCCTCTCTTTCACTGGATTCATGAGCTTTGTGTCTTGCTTTTGAGTAAAAATTTTGTGATGGAGGCTGTAGGCACTAAATGGCTGCATGGAAAATGTGAACCTCCACAAGGGTTTGAACTTTGGTCTACAGAAAATAACCTGATGATTTCAATCTGCAAAGAGCCATAAGGACATTCAGATTAAAAACTCAGTATGGGAAAACTTAAAATAAAATCTCCATGGCCTGTAAGGGAATTAGTTCTGCCTTCATGTTTCCTTGGACCATGGACTACTTGAGGGTATCTGTGGGGTTGTTTCCCCTTGGTCCATGCCTGGGTTGTTGATTCAGCTGTGGCACTGCTGTGGTGACACAGTGACAAGTCATTCCTGTGAGGTTCAAAGGGGAAGGAGGAGAAGTCAATGCTAAGGCAGGCTGCCGTGTTTGTGGGGACACACCAGTGATCCGTCATTAGTTCTTCTAAGTGTTTAGTCTGTTCCATCATCATGCAGAGTCTGGTAGTGTAGGATGAGATGGAATTGTTCTGTTTGACTTCCCTTCAGCTTTTTTTGGTCTCTGCAGCCTGAATGTAGGATCTTTGTGGCTGCAGTTTACCAGGAGGCGCGGTAGAAAAGTTCTAGCATGCTTTTATTTAAATAACTGATACATTCTGATACATTCTGGAGGATAAATGGTATGGAGCAGCTACAGTGCTGCTTCCAAAGAGCATCCTTGGCAACAAAATAGAGAGGAAGGAAAGATCCATTACGTGTGCCTGTGTATTGCCCCTAGAACAGGATCAAAGTTACGAAAAGAAACTCTGGTTTTGTTTCTCCACAGTTGTTAAAGTTCACAGGCTTCCCAGGATCTACATTTCAAAGCTATCATCAACCAAATTTTGTACATTTACATTTCTTCAAAATAGTTTCCAGGCGGTGGGTAATTAGTGGTTAGAAATGGCTTGCAGTTTGGTGATAATTTGATTAAGTGAAATCCTTAGGAAAATGAGCATTCCAGGTCTTTCGTGTTTCCCGCTTTACCTGTGGACCACAGTTTCTTCCCCACCCAATCTCACAAGAGGTATCTCCTTTATCTCCTGTGTTTCAGTAAGGAATAGATGGATCCTAGTCAGGAAAGGCAGGAGGATGCCTCCAGCCATAATGAGCAGCAGGAAAAGACATTAACTCCAAAAAATTGCCACTTTAACGTTCTTCCTGGAGAACTTCAAATGCAGTAATTACATCCTTGTCCCCAAGAACGTACTCTGATCTTTTGAATTAATTAATCCATAAGTCTGAAGCATTCTGCAAACAAATGAAGAAGACCCATCCCTGTACATTTCTATGCTGGTCAGTGAGCTAGTGAAGAAAGGGAGGGGGAAATAAAAATAAAGAGGTAAATATTCAAAGTTACCCAATTATGTATAAATAAAAACAACTTTTCTAATGTTGTGCAAAGTGGGATATGGATTTTTTAAAATAAGATGGTGAATTGATATAAGAGTATAATTTGACCTGTCAGTCTTTGTTAATAAAAGGACCATTTTGTGTCCTGCCCCTTCATTCAGAAGTGGGGATGGTGGAAGGGAGAGTTAAGTACTCAGGTAGGTTCTTTTATAAAAATCTTTGTTTTACTCCTTTACTTCAGGAAATTTTGATTAAAAATATTGATTTAAAAAAGGATGATGTCTTTATGCCTTCCTGTATAACTGGAGATTTGTCAGATGGTCACTGACTCATGTATTCCCAGTTGGTGGGAATGGATTTACAAATATTTGGACCTAGAAACCCAAATGGATTTACAAACAGTTGCTTGAAGTGGTTTTGCAGATCTTGTTGTGACAATGACATATCGTCCATGCTTCCAAACTATAGGCTAAGTACAGGGTTCCAACAAATACCAATGCAGTGCTACCTGGGGTGGCAGAAAGAGAGAAACAGCCTCTCTTTCCTGGCTCTCTACAATTCCCTGACAGGAGGTTGGAGCCAGGTGGGGGTCGGTCTCTTCTCCCAGGAAACAAGTGACAGGAATAGGGGAAAAGGCCTCAAGTTGCACAAAGGGCAGTTTAGATTGGATATGAGGAAGAATTCCTTCCCAGAGAGGGTTGTCAATCATTGGATCAGGCTGCCCAGGGCAGTGGTGGGGTCACCATTTCTGGAGAGAATTAACAGACATGTTGATGTGGCTCTGAGGGACATGGGTTAGTGGTGGGCTCGGCACTGCTGCGTTAATGGTTGGTCTTGATGATCTTGGTGATCTCTTCCAACTTAAATGGTTGTATGATTCCTTGCATCCTGGAGAATTTTTCAGCACTTGGCAAGCCAGCATGGTCCAGGGTGTAGGACTCATCACTGGCCACCATGTCACATCCTTCTGGACACCATCTCACAAAGTAGGCGAACCCAGCTGGTTAGGTACCTAAGAAAAAGCTCAAAAAGGACTAGTGAGGCCATTCAGCCCATCTTCCTGGATAACAGCAGCCACAGACTTACCTTGGCTTAAATCCCACGGCAACTACAACAGGCATCCCACCCCTACTTTTCAAGTGGTACCATCCTGGGCAGTGGTATTTCCCCCACTGCCAGCAGCTGACCTGGGTAAAGCTGTTCCTGTCTCTCCTCTTGGCCCTGTTTCCCTTTGAAGCTGCACATGTGACATTAGTGGTCCCTCTATCCTTGCTGGGAACACCCTGAGCTGGAGTAGATTCTCCCAGGGAATCCATCCAACTTCATTTGCAGGACCCGTGTATGCAGAACACATGAGATCCCTCAGGAAGGTTTTCAGTCTAAACCCATTTAAAACTTTATATGGAACAAGAAAAGTGGGAAAGTCCACGCTCAGCAATATTGTATGCATGAGGCTCAGCTAATTCACCTTGAAAGAGGCTTTTAGGAGGACTTGCACATTCCTGGTGCATTTGGGATAGGACATGGGTGAGTGCCCAAGAGCAGCACCAGATAAACAGAAAACATTACAGCAGCCTGGCAAGGGGGTCATGGGATCTGCAGGGCTGGCGGCACTGCCAAAGCAGAGTGGTTTGTGCTGCAGCCGCCTTTTCTCACAGATGGGATAAAAATAAGATAGATTAAGTATATCCAAGAAAAAATAGTTATGCAAAGGCTTGAGAAAGCTGCCAATGTCAGCAAAGGGAGGCAGTAATGTAAGCAAACTTCAGAGGAGGGGAGTGAGCAGAGGGGACTGGCTCTGAGTGTCGGCTGGATGTGGGGTGAGGGGTTGGCCGGGCGATTTGGTTGACTTGTGTCTTCTGTGTTTACCAAGGCAAATCCCAAAGGAGAGGGAAGTTTTTCTTTTAGCTGATAAATGTGCCTGCCTCTATATTAAAGTGTTTTTCCCCCCTTCTATGGTTCTTTGAGTCAGCTTCTTCCCGGTTGAGTCACTCTGGCTGATAGGTAGGTGCTGAAGTCCCTGCTGGAATCTGGAGCTCCCTGTCAGTGCTTTTGATGTCTGTTCTGCTTCTCTGGGGTTAGATGTACATTTGGCTTTCATCATGCACCCAGCTTTCCATCAGATCCTTGGGAATGGCCAGTTTAGGCAAGGTGAGGAACTGCTACCTTAAACTGGATCTTGTATCAGTGAGCAGCAACACCTCAGCTGTGAGAGCTGCAGGATGGTCCCCAGCGAGCACAAAGCTCAGTTTGGATGACTGATGGAGCAGAAGCAGATGGAATATCAGCGCTTTGAAGGGCTCAGACAAGCAATAGTTGCTGCTTCGTGGTGGCTCTGTAGTAACTGGCTGTGAGCTTGGTCTCAGGCAGTGGCAGATTAATCTGCCTTCATTTAGTCAGCTGTGAACCTGGCTTCCTTCTGGATTTCCGATTTCTGCTCTTCTTTTCCTTTTTTGTTTTTTTTTTTTTTTGGACAATCACTACAACTGGGTCAAGGCCAATGGTGTAAGGGTCTCCATACATTAAGTTTTCACAGAGGGGCAGAGGCATAGAAAAGCATCTTACCTGGCACTAGAAGGAAAGACTCAGAAGTGCATGTAAGTATATGAGCGGGGGATGTCAGAGGGTGGAGCCAAACTCTGCTTGGTGGTGACAAGCAATAGGACAAGAAGCAGCAGCTGATGCCCAGGAAGTTCCACCTGAATGTGAGGAAGAACTTTTCTGTGCCATAACCAAGCATTGGCACAGATTGCCCAGAGAGGCTGTGAAGTCTCCCTCACTGGGGATATTCCAGACCCATCTGGACACAATCCTGAGCCCTGTGCTCTGGGATGACCCTGCTTGAGCAGGGAGATAGGACCAGATGAGCTACTCTGGTCACTTCCAGCCCGACTCATTCTGTGATTCTGTGATTCTGAGACCAAGTCTGAAATGGTACTTCTCTGTTTTGTCAACATTTACTCTGCTCTGAGGAGGTGTAAACAGTGAGGGGCATGACCAGAAGGAACGAAGTCCACAAGATATCATTCTCCACGAAGGAACAGTTATTTGTTGGCCTCTGGAGTAGTTACTTCAGACAGGCTTTTAAATGCACTTAATTTAGACAAGAAATAATCTCGGTGAAAGGGGGTTGAGAACGTGTAGGGAACATTCTGGTATAAACATCTGCCTCTTTTTGGTTAACAACCATATTTATTACATTAAAACAAATACCTCTATCTGACCCAGAGAGCTTGTGGAATTAGGCCAGAAAATAAACTGTGCTGCTACTGATGAGATAATGGATCAGAGAAAAAAAAATTAAAAATTTTAGTGCTAAAAAAATACTCAGTCAAAATCTGTTTCTCATATCTTTTTAGATTCCTCTGAAAATTAAGACAAGTGTAGTTTTTCAGCTCGGCTTCACTTTGTAGTTGGTGGGTTTTACACTTGGCCAAAGAGAACTACAACTTGTCTTTCCCACATTGTTTGAGAACCACATCAGAAATGTGTCTGAGCAGCAAAGTTCGCTCCCCCCATGCATTAGGGCTGGGGAATTGATGTGCTGTGTATGAGAAAGAGTAACTAGATACAAAGATTGTGTCAAGACTCTAGATGGCCAGGAGGGAGCTGGATCTAGGCACTCCCTTCAGGCCTCTTCTCTAGAGCTGTCTGTCTGTCTTTCTGTGTCTGTGCAAGCAGTGTCACTGATGCCAACACAGTGATCCCTCTGTCTGCCTGGCCAGCCACACTGGTCTCCCATCTGGGGATGATGCAATTTCCTTTGCTGCTTTATTGGGAGATTAGAGCTGCTTCTTCTCCCTTTTCCTTGTAGATAATTTGTCATTTGTGGCTTTAACAACTTTTTGATTGTGAAGGTTTCCTGCAGATGGATTAGGAGGCAAGGCAAGCAATGCAATGACAGCATTGTCAAAGCAAGTATCTACAGTGTAGGCTATTCCCTGTTCCCTGATCCTCCTATTTATCCACTGAGATTCATGTGTACATCCTGCCTGTCATTTCAAAGGCAACTTTGCCCAATGGACATTGTCTGCTACAGGCAAGTTAAAAGGGAAATTGTCTTACGTGTCTTTCTGGTAGCTGTTGGTAAGTTCAGTGGTGACTTCACCTGCCTGGAAGGAGGTTGTGGACAGGTGGGAGTCAGTCTCTTCTCCCAGGTAACGAGGAAATGGCCTCGGGTTGCACCAGATAAGGTTTAGATTGAGTATTAGGGAAAGTCTCTTCACTGAAAGTGTGCTCAGGCATTGGAACAGACTGCACAGGGGAAGTGATGGAATCACTCCCTGGAAGTGTTCAAAAATGTGTAGATGTGTCATTTAGAGTCTGATTTAGTGGTGGGCTTGGCCATGCTAGGTTAATGGTTGGACTTGATGATCTGAGAGGTCTTTTCCAACCTAAAGATTCTATGATTAATAACTGCTTCAAAAATTTCAGAATTCTCCTCTTGGTGTTTGGCTCGTTGGTAATATATATTCTTTTGAAACAGTCAGACATCACCAAGTTTTCTATCCAGGGGACCCTCCTACCCAGCAGCTTCTGTTGCCTCTCTTGTGAGCAGCAAATGGCACCTGCCATAACGAGTTAGGAGAGTTATGTAGGGATTTGCATTAATCAGACATTGAGCTGGAGATTTGGCTGGAGGCATTAGCTCCAGCCCACCTGCTGTAGGGGCCAGATGGAAATCCATGAGGTCCTGCAGGGGTATGCTATCCTAGCACATGCCATCCCAGCCCTCGAGCCACCCCTGCAGCTGTGAGGGGAGCTCTGCTGAGCTGCCTGTGAGCAGGCTGGCTCCCCTGAAGCCGTTCTGTCACTGCACCCCACGGACCAGCTCTGCTTGTGGGACTGAAAGGGCCTGCTTGTTCTTCAGCCCAAGGGGTGAAGTTTTGCCCTTTTGGGCTCTCTGGGGCCCAGTTTCAGTCCTAACACCTTGGGGGACTTGCCACATGATGTGACTGTTCTTTCAGGACACAGATAACTACAGCTCTTGATTTATTTTGTTGTTAAGCACAGGAGGAGCACGAGGGAATACAGATGTCTGTCAGCTTTGCAGCAAGTTGCAGAGATCCCTTTGTGGCAAGTTTGGGTTGCTTCTGTGTTTCCAGTTGTCCCATTTTCTTTGATGTAGAAGACTCCCCTGAGTCTCAAATTCTTCCCTTTAGGTTTCTGAGGTCTGATTCTTTCTGCAACAGTTCTCATGGATGTTTGTTTTTCTTTTCTAAGCAAAAATCTGCATGGGAATGCTCAATATACGAAGGGCTTGCAAAGCTCTTCCCTTTGGATGCATGGAGACTTTCCCCTGTGGTAGGACAAGGATTGATATGCAGGGTTTAGCTCACAATCAGCCTCCGTTTGGGGTGGGAAGGCACTTGGACCACGTCACAGAGGATTTTAAGGGTTCCCTCTGGTAGAAAGGTGGATCCATCTCTAGAAACTGTTCACAGCCCTGCAATGAGCACATCCTTTGTAATGACATTTTTTTCTTCCTCCTCAAATACAGGAGTGGCTTTACTTGATTTACAACTTTATCAACCAAACTCTATTAATACATTTTCCCAGTAGAGACAAAGCTAGTCTCTGCCAAAAAGGTGGGTTTTTAAATTTTTTTTTTTTTATTTTTTTTCTCATGCAGTTTAACTCTATTGCTTTGAAGGAGAGATTAAGCAGCAAATAGAGTTCCTCCCCTCAGCCCAGCATGAGTTGCTCTGTTTGCATAGCCCTGTCAGCTGTGCCATTTTTCACATGTCTCATGGACAAAGTGTTACTGGCAAAATGTTTACGTACAGGAGGAGCCAATGTCACAAACCCTCCCCAGTCCCTCTCACCCACCTTTTACTAACAGCTTTATAGAGAGAGCTGCAGAGCTGGTGATAGATGCAGCAGAGATCAGGAGTCAAATGTCAAGGTTTGCTGCAGAGATTTTCCTCCTCAGGGCTGTGACAAGTGGAAACACAAACTGAATAAATGGGTCTGATGACGCTGGACTGTAAGCAGGCTTTAAACCCCCAATCTTCCCAGCACACCAGCATTTAGCCCTCAGTCTCTTGAGTTACACAACATTACATAACCCTTTTAAATAAGCCAATTATTTCTCTATGCAAGAGTGACTCAGAGAGATTTTCCTGTCTGTTGCATGTGAAATATATATTTAATTTTCTCCAAGAAAGCCCATTTTTATTTGAAATTCAAGTGAAATCAATATTCCAAAATGGCATTTCAATAAAATCAAAGTTGTAAAGTAAACAAGGTAATGGGAAGAAAAGTGCTGTAAATAGATTTTCAAATGTCAGACAGTTGATGTATATTTTCAAATATATAACTTGATTTCACAGTGATAAATATGGGAAACTGAGAGCAGGTGAACAAGAATTATGAAAAGAGAAAAATTAATGTGAGGGTGCCTGTGTTTTCCCCTTAGCTGTGGCAACCTGCAGGTGTGTGGGACACCCCTGGGTGGGACAGAACAGGTATTGTTTTTGTAACAGATTCATAGAATTATAGAATAGTTTGGATTGGAAGGGAACTTAAATGTCATGATGTCCAAGCTCCCTACAATAAGCATGGGCATCTTCAGCTAGACCAGGTTACTCAGAGTCCTGTCCAACCTGACCTTGAATGGTTCTGGGGATGGGGCATCTACCACCTCTCTGGGCAACCTGAGCCAGTGTTTTACCTTCATTGTAAAAAAAAACCAATACATATATATAAACTGAAGAAAGGCAATTTGCACTAAGAGCCTCTATTGTTTCAGCAAGCCAACTCCTGGATTTTGTGTCTCAGCAGAGGAATTCATAGGGGTTAAAGAAGGAAGAGCTGTGGGGGTCATTGCAGGAGTCAGTATTGCACTGATGCCCAAGCTGATGGTGCTGGAATCACCATCTCTTCTTCACCTCTAATCCCCCAGCTTTACCTGATGTTTCACATGCTGCACAAATGACACTCCCTCTTGCATTTGCCAGGGGGGCACAGGGTGGTTGTGCTCTGCTCAGCAGTGGCCATGCCCCAAGCAGCAGCAGCTTGTCTTGTACTGGGGCAGGACTTGCACAGTTCAAATTGTCACTTGCAGTCACCCATAGCAGAAACACTTGTGATTAGAAACTTGAGAGGACATCCCTGCAGCTTCCAAAAAAGCTTTGTCATCTTTCTGGGGAGAAAAACAACTGGAAGACTGAAGAAGTTTTACATCCCTAGACGTGAAAAGTTGATGCAAAGAAGACAAGTGTAGAAATGCCATGTAACCCCAAAATGATTTTGAGGTGGTAGAAGAATAGCAAACAAAGCTATACATATTTTGTGCTTTCTTAATCACAGTATCCTTCCCTAAAATGTGATCCAGATTCACCAAATGCGTTGTGAAGTCAAAGCTGGTTGGCTTGCAGGTCAGAGAGGTGTGAATGGACCTTAGTCACCTACAAATAAAGATTTCTAAATTAATTGATATTATTTTGATTAGAAAGTTTGGGAACATTTAACATGAATGAAAGAAACAAGAAAGTAGTTGAACCAATAATCTGTTTGAGGGGAGAATTGGGACATGATTTGAAATTGTTTATAAAAAAGACATGAAGGTTGAGAATTAATACAACCAGTATCTCCTACCCTTGGAGAGGTGGTAAGCAAGGATGGGACATTTGATGGAAGAAGAGACCATTGCTTTGGGACTGGAGTTCTCCATTCTGATGCATTTTTCAGGCTTTTCAGGTCACCCCCTGAACAGGCATTTCTGAGAGCAGGGAGTTTCCCCTCCATGGGTGAGTGATTTGGAGGGTTGATGTGTCTGTGCTGTGATGTCCAGCAGTGGCCTGAGCTTGGCTGAGCTGCCACTTGTCACCTCACTGGTTTCATCTGTGTGCTCTGGATTTCTGAACAATGGTGATTTTTTAGTTTGGGAAGGTGCTGTTCGCATCACTCTAAAAGTGGGCTTGGGCATTATCTTTGGTGCAGAAAGCAGATGTGGTGCTGTCACACTTTGCTGCCAGGAGTCCAAGATAAGACTCAGACCTCCCAAGCTTTCCTGTTGTTTTGTCTTAATCCAGGAAATTCAGCAGGCATCATTCTTACTCCTGCTGGTTAGAGAGACTTAGAGCTTTCGTTAGGTGCTGGATCTTGATCCTGGCTAATGAAAAGCGGAGTAAAACCACACTCACAGTCTGGCAGGGAGTTTGAATACTTGTGCAATAGGAAAGGTCCTCTCAGGTACAGTTTATGCTGTATGGTTTGTGTAATGCTCAGCAAAGCCCTGTCAGTGCTGAAGTTTCCTGTTGCTCATAGAATTCCTTTACTATTACTTTTTTTTTCTTGCTTTGTGGAATTTGATCTCTGCTTTAAATTATATCACCAGTAATGTGTGTGCTTTGATTATTGCAGTGAGCCTTGCTGGATAGGGACCATTCTCTTCCTCAGTCTCAATTTGCTTCACCTTCACTTTTAACTTTACTTCTGGGGAAAGAAAAGGATTGTTTTCCTTTGGGATTGCCAGAGATGATGGTCTTTGATTTCTACATCCATGGCCTGAAATTGTTCTCAAATCCAGCCTGTCATATTGAAATGATTTACTTCTTTCATTGTTTGAACCTCCCTGTTATTCCTTGCCAATTCTGTGTGTGTGAATGTTCATTCCTGCATTTACCAGGGTTTTCTGCATCTGACTGGAGTGGCAGGTTCACATCTGTCTTTCATAAGGAGGATTTTACAGACAAGAAGTCCCTGGAAAGGGATTAAGCCCTGTGGCTGTTGTTGTTATTGTTGTTGTTCCTGAGTTTGTCACTGCTGAGAGGATGTTAAATGCTTTGCACAAGACCCACCAAGAGGAACTCATGTCCCTTCTGGGGGATGGAAGTCGTTGTCTCTTTGCCCATCATCACCTGTATTACAATTTTTTGTTAATGAAAAGCCAGCAAGTGCTCACAGTGCAACATCCTGGGCAGTGCAGAGCAGCTCTAAGGCTGTGGCTGAAGGCTGCTGGGTGATTCTGAGGCAGTGTCCAAAATGGATGAAGCAGGGAGGGACTGCATATCAATATTTTCCCCATCTTAAGCCTATCTGTTTACTAATTCCCTATGGATCAGGTATCTCCTGCTGGAGGTGGATAACAGGAGAACTATCACTGTGTACTGAACTAGCTGTTCTTATATTTCTGGGGGTGGGTCTAGGTAATTTTTTTAAAACACATAAAGTGGGAGATAGCTGGAATTTTTAATGTCTAAATCTCCCTACCTGGCATGGCTGGAGTGCCTAAGCCCAGAATTCCAAGTAGTTGCCATCATTATGTGGTATCTGCAGGTAAAGTTGTATCTGAACACCTTGAGGGGGTTTGCTGAAAGCCCTCAGAAGCAGAGAAGTCCTGTTCTCAGACCTGTGATCACACAGGCAGTGTGGGCAGAGTGAGGAAGCAGCTTTGCTGGCTTTTTGTTCTGACACGGATTTGCCCTCGGTGGCCGTGGGCAAGTCAATTAACTTCCATGGTTCAGCTTTCTCATGAGAGGTAAATGCTATGCTGGTTTTAGAACATGGACGGTGTTTTTGAGAATGAATTAGTTGGTGTTTGAGGCACAATAGTTTTCCACAGGGGTTATTCACTGACTTTTTGTTCCCTTTGCTCTGGAGGGTGTTAATCACTGGATGCTTTTGGGATGGCCCTAATGAGATGAAAGGCATCTGGAGGTGAGTGTGTGAGTAACAAAACAAGCCTGGGGTAGAACAGATTTCCTCAGGTGAGAAATTGAGTTGCCATTGGCCTCTGGCTTTCCTTTTGGCATGTATTCCTGAAAAGGCCCCAGTCCAGGGAACATCCCATGATAAATCCCACTGTTCATCAGTCTTGGGGCTCTCAGGGCTGCCCCTTTGCTTTCAGAAGTGCTCAGCCACGTAAGGGCAGGAAGGATCTGAAATTGCCTCCCCCTCCTACCTGTGTGGCCAGGTGAGGAAGCGAGGAATGTAATTTCATGCACCATAAATACTAATAATTCCAAGTCCTTAGGACTCGAGCGTGCACATTACTGTGGTGTGAGCTGTCTCCCCTGGCTGCAGTCACAGTAATCACACTTAGGACCTGTTTGTCTTGGCAGAGCTGCCCTTAGGAATGAGGTAACTTTGGAAAAGACACTCTTTCACTCAAGGCAAATGGATAAAAATATCTGAACTTCCACAAGCCTGGGGAGGAGAGCAGGAGCCAGGGTAAAGCACAGAGCATGGACCTCTGGAGCAAGGGCTGCAGGTCCCCAGCACCTTGCCACAACACCTTGTTGGACCAGGAACTACCATGGGGTGTGTCATGGGCCTCAAAATGTTTTGCTCCATTTGGCCACTCAGACCGTTCAAGTTACAGCAAATGACCTCTGTCCTTACTGAAAACCCTGTTTTGCAGCTCAGTGACTTACATATTGAGTTCACAAGTGTGATATAAGAGCCTCTGCTCTGCCAATAGCTGTGAGAGTATCTTGGACAGTGCTTTGGGACAGAGTACACAGCACTGTGGTTAACCAAAGATGGGCTCAAGATTAATGTGCTTTTCCTCCTTTTAAAATAAAATTAGGCAGCCTTTCTCTTCTATGACAGCAGAGATGCTGGTACAGGATTACAGTTAGGGATTTAAACTATTTGGACATGCAGGAATGGCGTAGTGTGAACTGACTGAAGGCTCATGGTTGCCTTTTGTGTGTGTGCTTTTGTATAAAAGGAGCTTTTCAGAACGAAACAAAAAAGACATAATTTCACAGCTTGAAGGAAGGTAATGAAGTGCTGAAGTTATGCCTCTCCCTGAAGATCTGTCCCCAAGCCTTCACAGGCAGCACAAAGGGGTTGCTCAGGTAGTTTCTTATGCAGTGAGAGCTCCTGCTACTGCTTTTTGTGTGCAGCTGGAACCCAGCCCTGGGTGTTTTTATGTGTGATGCATGCTCTTACTTAGAGACACTTCATAAATCACTTCTGAAAACTGACTTTTGTGTGTGTGCATGTTTTGCTTAGCTTTGCTTTGGAATTTGGCAATAAACAATCCAACTAAAAGAAGAATCAAGCTTGGGATTGGCTCAGTCACCAGCTCTGGGGGAAGGGGGGTTCTGGAGATCACCATATTTATAAGTGTGCAGTAGTTGGACTGGGTGTATTGGCTACTTTTTTGGCAAGGCTGACATTGCTTGATTATTAAGAATGATTCTGTATTATTTATGTCACCCATCTGTCATTGCTCTATCTTTGCAGATGTGCCCTAAACTGGGAAGCTGAGCACAGGCAGTGCAGCCAGACTGCTTAAGTTTTATTGGAAAGCACTGCTTTCATTGTAGGAACAGCTTTTTACAGCCAGGCAGCTCTGTGTGTCCTTGTTTTCCTTCCAGGAATGCAAGGGGCTGGGGGGGTGAGAAGCAGAGAAGTGCAACTTTGATTGAAGCTCTGGGGGACCATGAAAAAGAGCAGAAAGGAAAGCAAGAAAACCACAAAAACACTGTAGTGGAGGCCAGTGCAAGCATGACACAGTCCTCAGAGCATAATGGGGCTGTGGGAGCTGTAGGTCCCCTTTCCTCAGGATGCTTTTGGATTCTTGCTAGGAAAACTCCTCCAGCTAGAAACCTTCACTGGGGAGCTTGGAGAAAATGTGGACGTGGTTTAAATAGTTTCCTCTTGTAATGCTTGCAATGGGAAAGGCTGTACCTGTCTGTGAGAGCAATGTGTGGGTCCCACTTACTGTCCCTGAAGAACTTGGTGTCAGCCCCACAGAGGTGCTGAATGCAAGACTGAGGCCAGCAGAAGTGTAAATCCTCACCCTCAGAAGTTCTTAGGTGCTTGTGTGCATGAGCCAGGAACTCAGGACCACACACTGGTTCTCCCAGTCCCATCTTGAAGGCTGCAGGAGCCAAATTCCATGCTGCCAGCAATTTCTCTGCCTCCCTGATCAAGGCCCACTGGAGGCACCCAGCAGGTGTCTGCCCTGTGTGGCTGATGTCTGAAACAAGGAACAGTTCCTCACCTTTACCTAGATGGGATGACCAGGATGGCCAGGCCCTCGTTACTGATGCTCCTGAGAGAAGAGCAGCACTGTGGACCACCATGGCTGCTGTCAGGGACACAGCCCTTCCTCACTGGGGTTGCCAAAATCAAATCCACCCATGCGGTGATGAAGCTTCACAGCAAGGCTCTGCCCTGTGCCTTTTGGGCTCAGGGCTGTGTAGGGCTGAGCTTCCCCAGGAGGAGAAGACAACTCCTTCAGCAGGGCTCTCTGGTCCCTTCAGGATGTGGAAATTATCAAGCCCTCCTGAGGCTGAGCTGAGGTTTGGAAGTGCAGCCCTTGTCCCCTGAGCTCCACTGACAGTGTTGCAGAAGGTGGTTTTGTGTGCACTTGTTTGATGGAGAGTGGCTGTGACTGCTGGGCTTTGCTCTGAAGCTGGGGCTGTCACTGTGACAAGATCCTGCTGGAGAAGATGAGTCCTTCAGGACTGATCTGAGCCAGTGGCATTCCCAAGCATTTGCAGAGGATGCCAGCCTTAGATGTCAAAGTAAGTCTAGGTGTGAAGGAATTTAGTGAGGTGCCTGGGCAGGAAATCAGTATTTTTTTTGTGACTCATTTTGTTAGTGTTAAGCACTTACCTTCTCCCTGAAGTGAAATTCATGTGCCTGATTGCTGTGTTACGAATCCTACCTCCAGTGGTACTCCCAGGGTGAGAAATAAAATGAGGGCAAAGAAAAAGCAGGCAGAGCCCAACCTTAGGGCTTTGTCTTTGCTAGGGCTGATGTGGCAACACCAGCAAAATCCTTTATGCCTGTGATCATGGCTCTGGAGCTCTCCTCTGCCTGCTGTGGTGTCTGCAGAGAAAGGCCACCTTGTCTGCTGCTCTTCTTTTTCTCCTTGCTTTGCCAGGATGATGTATTTATTTGGGTTAGGTGTCAAGCAACATCCTCTGCTGGAACAACAGCACTGGCTGCCAGAATCAGGTCACTGCTGGTCACTCACTGAGTGCTCAGTTATTTCAGGCTTTGGCTCTCTGCAACACTGAGGTGATGATTTTAGAAATGCTTCATAGTGGAAGCTCCCATCCAAATCCTGCTCTGGGAGGAGCAGCTGGGAACATGATGCCTCAGTGACTTACTACAGACCTCAGCACTGCCACCTGAAACTGAGGTGACCCATGCTCAGTTGTCACATCCAGGTAAAGGGATTTGATGTTCGAGCAAACAACTTTGGATTAGTCTGGACTAAGTCTGGAAGGCTCTGGAGATCTGGGGAAGTGACTGAGAAACCAAGAATGATTTTAATAGTACTGTGTCTACGACCAGCAGACAATTAAAGGCTGCTGCTGAAGGTGGGCTTTGTCAGTATCTTCTGGTTCTTGTGGAGAGGAGACTGCTCACTCCTGAGTCATGCAGATGTGAGCTCCTTTTAGAAGCTCCTTAGTCACCAAGCAGGGTGGACACTGACCACTCCTGACAGACATTCAGTCAGGGGAGACTCTTTGGCAATGCCCTTCCATGCTTTGCTTTCCTTTCCATTAGAAGTGTTTTCCCAGTGACTAACCAAGGTTTTCCTGATGTAACTTCTCTTAGCCCATGACTTGTCACATGTCCCAATGAGCACAGAAAACAGATTTTTTCTTTCTGCTGTCTAGCAACCTCTGTATTGTTGAAGGCTGTTTTCATGTCTCCCAGGTTCCTCCTCAGTCTCCTGCTGTTATGGTGACAGTATCAGTGCTGCCTGAAATTTGTGATTGTTCTTTCTCTTTCCTCTGGAATCTCTCATGGAGCTCTGTAATTCACTTGCACTCCAGAGCACCAGACCAGGCAGAGGACTCTAGCTGAGGTCTTACTGCTGCTGGGCAAAAGGAAAGGGTTTAGATCTTCTGGTCTGAGGTCCATCAGCCACTGGACATCATTTGTTGATGTTCACTGTTCTGATCTGCAGGACTGCTATGCAGAAATCTGATTTCCATCTTGTAACTTCCTTGTGGAATGTTCCTAGCTGATTTTGGTATCTTGGACTTGCCTGTATCTTCAGTCTCTCAAGACCACGCTTGAATTCTCTCTCTGTCATTTTATTGAAGTCCTTCCTAGTGTGGTATCATCTGCAAATGTAATAAACATTATCTATATTCCAGCATCCTGGTCATAATCCAGGTACTCTGTGTTCAGGAAAATGAAAATATTTTCATTAGAACCAGGTTTTGCACTGACCTCTGCAAAACCCTGCTTGATGTATCCTTTCACTGTGAAAAATGAATCCTTGATAACTACATACTAAACACTTTTCCAGTTAGTTTGGTTCGTGCCTTAAGAATACACTGTGCCTCTGTAGTTTGATTATGAGAAGGTCCTAAGAGACACTGTTCTTTCCAGAACACTGCTGATGTGGAGTCTCTGAATAGGGAAGGTTCAGATTAGCAGTAAATTAATCCTCTGGTGAAGGCAGACCATAAATGAAATGCTAGAATACACAGTAGCCACACTGAGGGCTACTGCTCATTTTTTTCCCCCCTCATTTTCTGAGCAGCAGCACAGACCACACAGCATTTGATGCTACAAGGCAGACAGTGCATCTTTCAGAACATTTCACTGACTTTCCTGCTACAGCTCACATGAATTTTTCCCTCTTCAAAACACCTTTCCCAGGACAGGGGAATACTGTCTAGAATGATTGTTGGTGTTCCCACACCTTTCTGAAGAGCTGCACAGTTGGAAGTCAGCAGTCAGCCTTTGCCTGGAAAATAGATTTTATTTGCAGAATTGGCAAGTCCTGGATTGCAAAAACATTTTTCTAGATTAAAACCTTAAGAATCAGATACTTACTAACAATAATAAATGAGATACAGCCAGGAAGAATATATTATGAATTCCATGTCTGAGGTCCCAGTGCAAGAAAGAGGAGGACCTGTTGGAGTGGGTCCAGAGAAGGGACACAAAGGTGTCAGAGCAGCACCTTTCCTACCAAGACAGGCTGAGAGAGATGGGGTTGTTCAGCCAGGAGATGAGAAGGCTTTGGGGAAAACTCATTGCATCCTTCCAGTGCCCTAAAGGGGGTTATGAAAAGGAGGGAGAGGGACTTTTTATACAGGCAGAAAGTGACAGGACAAGGGATAATGTTTTTAAACTGAGAGAGGGCAGGTTTAGATTAGATGTCAGGAAGAAATTCTGTACTCACAACGGAGTGAGACACTGAGACAGGGTGCCCAGAGAGGCCGTGGATGCCACATCCCTGGAATTGTTCAAGTCCAGGTTTGATGGAGCCCTGGGTGACCTGGTCTGGTGAATGGCATCTCTGCCCATGGAAAGGGGTTTGGAATGACAAGATCTTTAAGGTCCCCTCCAACCCAAACCATTCTAAGATTCTGCAGTTCTATGACACTGCATATAAATAGGTGCTCAGTAGGAATTGCTGTTAGAATATTTTTATTGTGCAAGTGCATTAGCTGGAAGAGGGGTAAAAATTACTTTTTATGTTGTTTGCATCACACATTCTGACTTTAGCTCACGTCTGATCAAACTATTCATTTAAAATATACAGACACAGGCTTTTTGCCTGTATTTCTGACTGCTCTCCCTGGCTGCATCCATACCAGCCAACTGCACAGGTTGAAGGTGTGGGTTCAAACATCATCCGAATGGTTTAATTGTTTCTGTGCTCTTTGCCCTGGCTTTGCCCCCTGCTACATAACCCTCATCCACACATGGTTTGGGAACCAGTATGGCTCTTCCCAGTGAGCAGTAAGAATGAAGCCATACCATGTGGGAGGGTGAAAGGGAGAAAGTTCAGCCATATGGACGCAATCTGTTCTGTGCCTGTTGCCCTGAGGGTCAGAGAATGAGCCTTGACCTGTCTTATTTATAAGCAGAGACATAGAGGCTGCAGAACCCTTGCATTGTAAGAAAAGGTACAGCATACTTCAATAACATTTTCATTTATTTGCAAGGTCTCCTTCCCCTTGTGCTTCTGCCAGGTTTCTTTTAAGTCCAGATGCACATAGGTGAGTTTCATGACCATTCACATGTGGCTGAATTTGTTTGGACAAAGGTTCTTTTGTGATTGAGGCTTAGCACTTCGTGAGCCATGGGTTTGTCTTCAAAATAGTTTTTTTCATTGATATCCAATTTATGGTGTGGAGGAAGAGAAAGACAAGTTTGTTGTTTGGGTTTTTGACTCATTAAATTTACTCTATGAGCAGCTGAGTGTACAAGGATGCTTACACGTGTGTTTCATGGCATGACTGGAGCTAATTACAAACTCTTGAACACAAAAGCAGGACAAACCTGGCTGATTGCTCCTGCCAACTGTTTGCTAAATTGGCTCATTTGATTCACTGAAATGGCAGAAAATTAAAAAGACAAGCGACTGCTTGGATTTGCAAGTAAAACCAGCTTGCTTTTGACTGGGCAGAGATCAAGTGTGGGTGTGGGGACAGCTAGACGTAGGGAAAGGGAGGGAATCAGAAGGAGAGAAAAGCAGGACAGAGATGAGAGTAACTTCAACCTCCCCTTTCTGGCAACAGTAGACTCTTAATTGGCTTAACCCTTTTGGTGAACTCTTACTTTTCTAGGTGATGGAGAAGGGCAGGTGACTTCAAAGAATAAGTCAGTCCAAGAATCAGTAGCACCTGTTGCAGGATGGGCTGAAATGCCTTGGGAGGGGGAATTGCCTCTGCCTGTTTGTGAGGGGATTTCATCATCTGGTTTAAACTAATCTTTTAAATTTTAGACTGATATTAGATGAAACTTGATATTGGACCTGTTCACATGGAATTATTAACATTAAAAAGTCAAGACAAAGATGAAGCCTGACATTTCTGTATGCCTAGCCTCAACCCAGTTTTCTATCCCTTCTGTAGTGGAGCTAACATTTGGTACTTTGAATGATGCAAATACTGGTTAGCAGAAGCATTTCTTGATGCTAAAACTGATTGATCACCACGCAGTCTCACACCAGGCATGTTGGATATTGTGCCTGGTTTTTGTCAGCCAGTGGATGACACCAAGATGAGCAATGCAGCTGATGAGCTTGAGGGAAGGGGTGCCATCCAGAGGGACCTTGACAGTCTCCATGAAGTTCAACAAGGCCAAATGCCAGGTCCTGCACCTGAGTAATCTCCAGTATCATTACTGACTAGAGAGTGAAGGGATTGAGAGCAGCCCTATGGAGAAGGATGTGGGGATGAAAGTTGGGTATGAACCAGCAATGTGAACTTGCAGCCTGAAAAAGAGAGAGTTTTTTCCAACACCCTTGGACAGGACAAGGGAAAATGGTTTTAAGCTGAAAGAGGGTAGATGGGATTAGGTATAAGACATAAATTAAAAAAATCTCTTATGAGGGTGGTGATACACTGGACCTGATTTCCCAGAAAAAATGTGGATTCCCATCACTGGAATTATTCAAGGTAAGGTTGGATAGAGCTTTGAGCAACCTGACCTCAACCCCCATGTCAGGGAGATTGGATTTAGGTGATCTTTAAGGTCCCTTCCAACCCAAGCCATTACGTGATTCTGTGATCTGGACTCCTGTTGATATACCTTGAGAGGTTTTCAGTTTGTTTTATACATCAGATTTCTTTGCAAATCTCTTTTGTAGATATCACAGAATCCCAGGATTGAGTTGGAAGGGACCTCAGTGGGTTATGTGTTTGAGCAGAATTACCCAGAGCACAAGGCACAAGATTGTGTCCAGATGGGTCTGGAATATCTCCAGTAAGGGAGACTCCACACTCTCTCTGAGTAACCTGTTCCAGTGCTTGGTCACTGCACAGGAAAGAAATTCTTCATATCTCTGTGGAACTTCCTGGGCATCAGTTTCTGCCCATTGCTTCTTGTTCTATTGCTTGGATTTCAGGCTTGTTTTTCTGAAGTGTCTGCTGGGTCGGGGAGGTGGTCTGGGAAAGCATTCCAAGTGAAAATGTGAAAGGGAAAATAACTCTCCCTGAGCTACAAAGGGTACCTCAGTGGGAAACATTTCACAAGAGTGGTTTCTGTTTGGAGTTCAGGTGCATTAAAGGCAATCTCAGTCACTGGCCTGCTGTTGCACTGGAGCTGTCAGCACTGTCTGTCAGTTCTTGCCTTGAGAGGCCATTTCAGGTCTCCAGACTGGGGATAAAACTGCTTTTCTTCTGACTTTGTGCAATAATGGTCCTGAAATGGGCACCAGCACCAGCACCTTTAATGAGGCATATGAACTACCATGGGAATTACATCATGGAGCAGCGTGGAAGTGTTTTGGGATATTTGGTTTTTTTCCAGACAATACTTCTGAAAGTTCACAGGCAGGTCTCTCTTAAGTCCTCACTTTGATCATTGCTTATTTAAAAACTTTCTGAATGTCCTTAGCAGCTCCAACAGGAACTGGTCCACCCTCAAGATTTACCAGATCCATGATGTTGATTAAGGGTTGATTTTTTCACACTTCTGATTGATTGGCAATTATGAGGTCTGCTTGTTACAAGTTTCCAGCATAGAATCAGTGATTATTTTTCTCTGTTAACGATGCTATGAGCCAAGCTCTGAGCCTCTGGCAATTCTCTGAATTGCTCATCATCATCTTGAATTTAGATTTCACGATAATTAGGATGTCTGAGTTGGACAGTGAAAATGGGCATTCTGATCTAACTCTCTACCATGTAAGTTGTTATTTTCCAAGCCATCTGCATGCTGTGAAAGCAGACTGGGAAGCTCTTCAAATTTTTAAAGGTGAAGAGGATAAAAATAAGTTTTCCTTAACAAGCCATTTCTGAATGCTTTGCAAACCACATCTTGAGTGTCAGCAGGACATTGAGGGGAGGCTGGTCATATAAAGCTGTAAATAGGAATTAGACTGTTTTTTGGAGATGCACATTGCTGAAAGTTGCTCCCCACTTGCTTTTGGGAAGACTCAAGCCCTGTCCCAGCGCAGTGTGGGGTGGTTTGCCCCTTCCTCCTTGCTGGTTCTCAGTGCTCTCAGAAAAGGAAAGAGGCCAAAATGGGGCACTAGTCACAACCAGATGTTGGGCTGCCTCGTGTGCCAGGAAGTGGTGGGTGATAAATCCCAGGCAGGGCTGTGCTGGGGGGAGGTGACACATGTGATTGCCATTAACCATCCGCTTTGCGAGAGGGAAGGAAAACAACGGGGCGGCGAACAGAGACTGGTCTGCGTCCCAGGGGCCACGGGACAGCTTTCAGAGGTGGCAGGGGGACACACACTGACTGGCAGGTTGTCTCCATGGGACAGATGCAAGTGCAGGAGGGTTTTAAGTAGCCTGCAGGAGTCAGGAATGTGAGAAATGAGCATCAACATGAAATACACGCATGCAAAACGCAATTATTTAGGTTAGAGGGTCTTATTAGCTCATCGTGGGGAGAGAACTATGCATAAGAGTCTGTTGCCTACTTTAAATATTATGCCTGGTCAGGTAGACCTTCCTGCCTTTTTGCTCATTTATTTTTCATCCCCCAAGCATGTGATCCACAGTGTTGGAACAGAAACATACACAGAGCCAAACCAGGTAAAATAAACCCTGATTTTTGCAAGTGGCTGCAGGCAGAATTCCATCACAAAGAGGCAATGAAATAGGATCATAGGATCACTTGCCATATGGTAATTCAGGTTGGGAGGGAGCCCTGAAGGGCTCTGGCCCTACCTCCTGCTCAAAGCTGGATCAGCTACAGGGCAGATTGGGTTGCTCAGGGATTTGCAGCAGGTAACATACAGGATGTTGGGAAACAGGAGAAATGCTAGGATGGTTATATAGTCTTTCTCTCTGCATAGTGAAAATCTCAGCCTTTAGCTTTGGCCCAGTTTGGTTTTAAATTAGATGTGTTTGTTTGAACTGCAATTAAAGAGCTTTGAACTAAAGCCTCTTACCCTACAGTCATATTCAGCTACCACTGTACACATGGACATAGATACAGGACAACTGGTGCAAAATGCCCTAAATTGTCTGCCTGGGAGGTCTGGGAAAAGAGGGAGGATTAAAAGCTAAGGAGGGGTTATCCCTAAGTGTACTGGGAGAAAAATGGTTCCTGGAGGACTGGCCCAAAGCAAGACAGAAAGTTTAAGAAGTGATGTCTGATTTGGGGAATTCCTTAGAGACAGGGGGATGGAACAGCAAGGAGGACACCAGTTCAGGGGATCAGGAGAAGGAAGAGTGTTGGCTGCATGAGTACGTGGGGAAGAGCTGGGAGAGGACCAGACAATTCTGGCAGAAGAGAAAGGAGTCTGATCGTGCTGAGATCACAGGAAACACTACCTCTGTGTGCACATAAATAGTAACAGTAATGCAGGAGCTGATGGTACAGGAGTATCGTTCATGTTTGGAAAAACATGAGGTTAAGTGATGTTAGAAGCAGAGTTGAAGATGCATGCTTTAGCATAATGGGAAACTCATTACGCATACATTTAAATATCTTCTCCAGTACATCCAGTGCTTTATAAAGGTCATGGGCTCATTTGTGGAGTTTAAAAGCCAGAGGAGACCGTGGGATCATCCAACATGATGTAATACATACAAATCTAATTACATCTTATCCATGTACCTTTGTACTAAGCTCAGTACAATAAACACATCCCATCTTGGGGTTTAGACCTTGTCTGGAGAACCCATAAGAAGGGCAAGACACCTGTGGCAGTGATGGTAAAGATTAGTGATCCTGACTGTTAAAGACCTGCAGTGTTTCTATAATTTGGGTAGTGTGCTATGATGATATGTTCACTGGAAGCTGGCAGTTTCCTTCTCTTCATACATCAAGACATCTTTCACAGACTCCATATTGATACAGTAAACAGCATTCTCTTTCCATTTTCCAGCATAAAGCATTTTTTCAGGTCTTGAATCACATTGATGCCTTGCAGTGGCTGCCTAGAACAGAGGCTAGAAAAAGTTCAGAGAATAAAGTGGGTATTTATTAAAGGCCTTCAACAGATACACTTTGGGCAGTCAAAATGTCACAGAGGTTACACCCAAGATGGATGACAGTCATGAGTTTTTCAGACAGATAAGAGTTTGGTCTATTTGCATATCAGGGGTTAATTCTCCAATTACAGCTTCAGGTTACAAAGTCATATCCCCCCAGTTTGCTCCTGCCCAATTCACTTTTGTTTATGCTTTTTGGGGCCTGAGGCTGTAGGATGTCCTTGGGTTCCAGGCCCAGGGGAATTGTTTTGTCTGACCAAAGTATGAAGACAGTAGTTAACACTTTATATGACGTTTAGAGTTATGCACCAATGCAGCACAGCATTTGAAAAATATAAAGGCTAAAATCTTAAGGCATCAACATGACAAATTTGTCTCTGTGTCTTCATTCATCTTTTCCCAAGTTAAAGCAAAAGGACTGCAAGAATCACAAAATCATTGAAACTGGGAAAGACCCCTGAGATCTGTTAACCCAGGACCACTGTGTTCACCACTAAACCATATCCCTGAGTGCCACATCCACACCTTTTTTAACACTTTCAGGAATGATTTTACCATCTCCATGGGTAGCCTGTTGCAATGCCTGACCACCCTTTCAGTGAGGCAAAACTCCATCCTTTAGATAGGGTTTGACTCTCACTGCTGCCCTGCTGCTCTGCTGCCTGGTGGTTTGCTGCCATGGTTGTGTGGGCACCAGCAGGCTGAGGCCAGCAACCCAAGCACGCCCTGTGGCTAATGACCAGCAACAGATTTTCTATTTGGATATTTCATATCTGAACAATTCAAGATTTATTGCTTCCCCTGAGGTTCTTTTAGGACCAGATTTTTTCATCAAGTTGTTTGTCTAACTCCATCCTCACACGCAACTTCCTACCCGGCCACAAAAATCTACTATGTAGTGTTTATATTTATTTAGAAGCAATCTCTTCCCTGTTTTATTTAGTTTTGTTTTTGTTACTGGTTTGCTTTTTTTTGTTGTTGCTCATTAGCATTAACTACATTTTTTACAACATATTCAGGGTCTAATAAATTCTGATATTTCAGTCCTCCAGATTGGCATAAATGATCTGGTATTCTGTGGATATGCTGGAATTATGCTTGCCTCTCCTGTGTGAGTTATTTGAATTTGAAACCATGGCAGTGCAGGGCATGTAAAATGTTGCTAAAGCATAAAATTGCAACAAGCAGGGAATTTATGTGTGTGCTAATGTAAAAAAAAAAGAATTAAAATGGTGAGTGATTGCTCAGTGAAGCAAATGGACGATAAGGAATGCATATACAAACTCAGAAGGCCTTTTTAGAAAATCCTAAATTTTACCATTCAGACAATTATTAATGGTTCTATCTGAAGGAAATTTGCATGTAGAGTAAATCTGATATGCTGAATCCTTTCAACTTGTATTCATTGTTTGGGTTTGCCTCGCATGTAAGTGTGTCAGGCAAGTAATGATCGTTTTGTCTCAAGCTCCTGAAGAAAAAATATGATATTTGGAGAGCTTTGAAAAATGCCATTAATCATATCTGCTTCCCCCACAAGGAAGAATGGTTTTGAGATTAGGGCTTTGGAGGGGCTCTTGGAGGATCTGGTTTGTGTTTCCCAGATCTGTCATGAACATTCATACATCTTCAGGCTGTAACTCAAAATAGTTTATCTAGCAGCTTAGTAGAGGCAGAAATAACCCCATTTTCAAATGCAATAATTTGGTTAGGTATTAAGCCCCCTGTAAACTCCTTTGCAGCCATGGGAGTTCCTGAAAAGACTAAACATGTATCTCTCTGTACCAAGTTCCTACCTTTATAACAGGAATAATAGATTTCTTTGACCTTTTACTTTCATCTTCCCTTGATTTTCTATGTTGCTTATAAATATTTTGGAGCAGGAATCCCCTTAAACTGTGTTTATGTGATTCCAGGGAGGACATCAGCCTTGTTTTTGCCTTTGGGTACATTTGTAAAAGAATCCTAATTTTCAGTCATTTAGCCTAAAATTAGAAGTCTGGGAAGAGAGTAGATTAGGAGTTTTCAGACACATAAAAGCCTGTGGCAGAGATGTGGAGATTGCCTATTGATCACCTTGCATGACAGGCTAAGAGCATAAATTGGAGCAAAGGAATTTGAGCTCTATATTTAGAAAAATGTTATAGAGGTGAAAAGAGACATGTTCTGGAGAAGTCTGAATGGTTATCACTGGGTCTACATCATTGAGGGTCTTTAAAAGCAAGATAGATGGGATCCTGCTACGGGTCTAGAAGGGTAGATGACCCAGCAAACTTATTTCCAGCCCTGTTTCTCTGTGACACTCAAGTCTAATTTGCAATTGCCTCAGGCTGAACTAGTGACTTGCCTAAACTCACGTAATGTGTTGTTCAGAGGGCCAGGATTTGCTGTGCTTCCCCTCTGACTGTTTGCCAGTCAAACTCTCCATGGACTTCTCCTCAGCAGTGCCAAAGCTAACGCTGCTCTTTCACTTTGGGATGTTTTTTCCTGAAGCACAAAACTCTACCTTGAAATATGAGTTTTCCAACCGTGAAGGCGGACGTTTGTTTTCACACAGAACTTGAGGCAGGACAGGAGAAGGTGTTTGGTTTTTGGTGACACTACCCACATGTGATCTTTGGCTGGGTACACAGAGTGTGGAGTGGAAAGCCTTACGTTCCAGCTGGCTTCACTCTACAGCACAGGAGTCCTTGCCAGATTTCTCAGGACAATTTAAATCAGCTCAGACTCTGGCGTGCTCTCCCTTGAGCAGATGGGAAGGTATGAACATCTCTGCTGGCGGTCTCACTCCTTACCAAAACTCCTTGAGTTAGGTGTTAATGAATAGTGATGAATGAGCACTGCTCAGAGCACAGGGGCTGCACTTGTCCTGTGAAATAAAATGCAGCAAAGCCTCTCTTGTCCTAGGGATGAGTGGCACAGCAGGACTTGCATCTACCCAGATGTTTTTCCTTCAAACCCGGGCAGTCACACGTATCCCAACCACCCGAGGGCAACGATCCAGACTACGGCCAGCTGTGACTGGGGAGAGTGCTAGCTGCCATGGGCCAGGTTGCTGTCAAGCACTGTTTGAACATTGAAAGACTACAAATGATCATTTGCTAGTGCTTGGATCAATGCCCTGGGCCTCAGTTTGCAAGGAGGACTCACAGCAGCAGTGCCAGCACACCAGGGAGCTCAGTGCTGGGAGGACCCTGCAGCTGGGCTCCATGGGATGCGCTGGAGTTCCATCCTGGCAGAACAGCACGTCACTCAGCTGAAGCCTGTACTGATTGGCAATTAGTGACTCACACCAGAAATCCAGAGTTTAAACCTTCTTCTAAACCCATGACAAAGCTCCGTGCTGTGCTCCTGGTGCTGTGGCCAGGTGTCCAGACACTCAGCTGGGAGCACCCAGACAGGAGGGCTGCCAGCTCTAACCCCATCTTTTGTGGTTGCTCTGAGAGCTGATGGCACTTGTGGTGTGAGCCAGTGCACCCCTAAGACCTGGTGGCTGGGGGGAACATGCCCATAGACTCAGTGTACCATGTATTTGGGAGATGTTTTGGGTGGGTTCATTTTTGAGGAGAAACAGTTGGTAATTGTCAGCTATGGACCAAGGCTGTCTGAAGGCTTTAAAAGGAAATGTTTTCTTCTTGACAAAGGATACATTCAATCAGATTTGGTGGTAGTGCACGTACAGCACTAGAATGAATTGTCTAATCTAATATGCAAATCAAATTTTCTTTGTTTTTTGGGCTGATATACTGGCTTGTATTCTTTGCTCTCTGGATCTGTTGCAGGCAGACACACAGGACCAGTCTCTAAACAGTTTATAACATTCAGCATTTGACTTACAAATGGGGACTAGTGAAGGCTGTGGAGCTGACAGCCCTGTAGCCTGGGGTGGATATGCACTGGTTGTTGGCAGAAATCACACAGTCTCAGCCATGTCAGCTTCACACATCACCTCCCTGTCACAAGCTTGCTTTGGAAGGACCACATCTGGATTGAGAGAGCCATACCATCCCAGGGGAGAGGGAACATTCATTATATTTTTGGCATTCAAACCATGACAGCCAACAAGTCTTCCTTTTAGAGTTGTTGGTAATTGTGACTTGTCCTGCTGACTGCTGAAACAAGAGTAGTACATTCATTTCACTTAATTCATCACTCAGACATAATATTTTGCCTTTTTGGCATATTTTTTGACTGACATCTGGGTAGTGCTGGAATCCCAATCTGTTGATGCCTGACTGGTTGTGTCCACCTGGGGAAAAAAGCAATTCCTGTATCCAAACATTCCTCCCAAGAGGCCAGGATGTGGTCTGGTTCACTCTAGCCTGGTGATGCCTTTTCCTGGTCTTAGAAACTTGAGAGCCAGACATGGTTAAGGGATAAGGAGTTTTTACCTCGATATTTTAATAAGGATCCTTATTGGTGCACCACTTTGCCAAAGTGGAATGCACCGCAATGCACACAGGATAGAGCGAGTGTACAATTTATACACCTTAGAAATTAGCATATCTAACAAGGATGCCCCAATGGGAGGCCTGGATAAATGGTCTGATATTCCCCCGTTCGAGGAATTCCCTCCTGGATGGGCCAAATCTCTACAGGGCATGTTCTAGAGAGGACCTTGGTTTCCCAAGATAGTGTAAGGTTTTCCACCCTCCTACTATGAGGCCTTTAGCATGCTTGGTCTCCTGGCCTAATAAAATACTAGGGCAATGCTAAATTATCAGACTTAAAGAATTACAAGTATGCATGCTAAGAGGAAACATAGAAGTTATATAAATGTGTATAAAAGAAAAGGCAAAAAATCCTCTTGGCAGTCAGAAATCTCAGCAAACTGTTCAAATTCCACAGTGGTCACTTCCACCCTATGGATGTAGAAGGGCTCACCTGTTTTGAATTTTCCCTATATTTGTAAAAATAACAA
The DNA here is from genome assembly GCA_013400495.1 of Nicator chloris. Taxonomy (NCBI): domain Eukaryota; kingdom Metazoa; phylum Chordata; class Aves; order Passeriformes; family Pycnonotidae; genus Nicator; species Nicator chloris. The sequence continues at coordinate 70,842 of WAAE01018193.1, read as the reverse complement.
AGGAGATAGAAGGAGGCTGGGTCAGGACTATATGGCACAGCCAGCTTTTAATCCCTCTCCTGACAATCCATCTTTCATGGTGGCTCGTGTCCATCTGTGTTCAGGTGCCAACAGTAGCAGAAGCCAGTGTAAGACATCCTATTGAGCTCTTTGTCAAGGTGTCTTGGGGCAAGACTTCAATTAATAATTAATTCTAAGAGGAGTTTGTGTTCTCCAGAGTTGGAGCCAGGCCTGGGAGCACAGCCATGGTAAGCTGTACCTGTATTTAGCTTGGGAAGGTTTCTGTCTCGGGAGAGCTGCAGTTCCTGTAATCTCTGCCTGGTTTGGAAGTGAAAGGATGCAGTTTGTTATGTCTGTGGGTGATCACCTTGCTGGAGCTGTATCTCTGCTCCACATGCTCACTGCTGATGGGGACTTATTTCTCTAGGACTGTTTTCCTCTGTTGTTTTTTATTGAGAGTACAAACAGTGTCTTCTATGCTGAAAAACACCTGATAAATACCAATAGAAGTACAAGAAAATAAATAAATGCAAAACATGCCTGTAAAAGATCAAAGCACCACAGCATCATAGAATCATAGAGCGGTTTGTATTGGAAGGGACCTTAAAGATCATCTCATTCCAACCTCCAAGCCCCTGCCATGGGCTGGGACACCTTCCACTATCCCAGGCTGTTCCAAGCCCTATCCAACCTGGCCTTGAACACTTCCAGGGATAGGGCGACTTCTCAGAGCAACCCGTGCCAGGGTTTCATCACTCTCACAATCAAGAATTTTCTCCTAATATCCAGGCTAAGTCTACCTTCTTTAGGGGGGACACTCTTCCTTAAGAGCTGGAGGCGTTGGCCTGAGGGAGCTCCATCAGAAAATGGACTTTTTTTTTCACTCAGTCAAACTGAGAGGGAAAAGGATTTTTAATATCTGAGTATGACATCACATTTTTGCAAAAATGCAGTCATGGTTAATTGTGTCCAGGTGTGGCTCTGAAGCCTTGTCTACATGGAAATGTTTGTGAGCTGAGAGTATGAGCATGGGAAGTTATCTTCTATCTCTACAGTTGGTTCTGTCACAGGAAAAAAACATTGATGGGAAGCAATCTTTTCTCATTAAATCAAATGATTAATACAAGCATGCCTTAAGAATAAGTTCCACTGTGGTTTTAAGGAGTGTTTGTAGTGGCATTTACAAGAGAAATCTTAGGAACCCAAGAACATGGGGGAGGTGTAGCTGAGCATCTATCATCTATTTTAGTTTCTGTCATTTGCATAATTTAACTGAAATATGGAAAGATTAGAAGTCAAAGACTTCCTTTTGACATAAAAAGGAACAACATTTATGGCTTGAATTTGACCCAGGAGACTATTTTATCCCACCATCTCTCCTTTAAACCCTGCTGGTGTCCTTGATGGATGAGGTGTCCAGTATGATATCCTTTTGCAATCACATGAGCCTGCTGGACTCTCTAACACAACCTTTGTGTTTAACAGGACAAGAGGACATCAGGGAAAGATGTGGTAATGCACTTCCTTCCTGTTTCTGGGCAGTGGCAGCTCTATGCTGTCCTAATAAAGTAGTTTGATAAAAGCAGTCTGATAAGTGTTCAGCTTGGGCAGGCTGAGTTCAATCCCTTCATCCTCAGAGGAGGCTGAGAGCTGCTCTCCATGGAGCTCTGACAAGTTGAAAGAATGTGTCCTGCTCCATGAGGGCAGACGGTGCAGCACTGATGGGCTGTTGGAGCAGGTACCTCTGTATACAACCTATATTTTTGCCACAGACGTGGCTGCAATGTGTGCAGGGACAGTTCAGAGGAGTCCAGGCAAATTTTATCTGCTATCTTTGCCTGTGGAGCATTTCAGCATTCAGTGTTTCTAAAGGGCTGTCCATTCAGATAACACACAGCTGATAACGTCCCTGAGCTCAATATGTGTCACGGCCCTGTGTCTGGGTACAGTCCCACAGGGCTATTCCAGCTTTCTTTGCTGTGCACAGGCAGCAAATTCAGCTCTTGGCTTGGCCTGACACATCTCCAGGTCATCATGGGGTCCTCTGTCTGTTGTGCTGCCACAGACCTGTGATGTGATGTCCCACACGCTCTGAGCCCTGAGGAGCAGCAGTGACCTCCCAAGCTCAGACAGCTGCTTAGTCTTTGTGTTTGACCTCTGGACTTCACTGAGCACTTCTGTACTGATGAACAAAACGGTGCCAAAGCCCAGCTCTTGACACCTGGCCAGGCTGGTGGAGCCCTGGGCAATCTGATCTAATGGATGGCATCCCTGACATGGCAAGGGGCTTGGAACTAGGTGATCTTTAGGGTTTGTTTCAGCCCAAGCCATTTATGATTCCATAATTCTGTGACCTGTGACACTGGAACTCTGTGGACCATCCTGCTAAGTTACAGAAATGACATTTTATGTTGCATGGTCTGGACATGGCTTAGAAGTCAGCAAGGGACCACATGCTGTTCCCAGCAGGCATTTTGGATGGAGTCACCTTGTTTTGAGAGTGAAGAGAGTTTAACAACACAAAGGTCACACTGTACCAGGTGAATGATGTGTTTAATTTTCTTGCATCACAGCAACCACAGTTTACTTTTTCCAGAACATATACGAGTGGAGGTTAATGCTCTTTGTGTCATTGTAAACAATCTCAAGGATCAGGTGATCTTTATTGCATCTATCACAAAATCTTCACAGGTCTAAACAGAACACTGGAAGGACCACACACATTCTCCTTCCCAGGTTTCCTCATTGTTTATGGTGATGAAGCTGGTGAAGGGTCTAGAAAACATCTTATGAGGAGTGGCTGAGGGAGCTCAGAGTGGACCTCACTGCTGTCTCCAGCTCTGTGAAAGGAGGTTGTAGCCAGGTGAGGGCCAGTCTTCTCTACCATGTCTCAAGTGAAAGGAAGAGAGGAAATGGCCTTCAGTTGCATCAGAGGAGACATTAGAAAAAAAAGAAATAGACTGGTAGACCAGTTGGGCATTGGAATAAGTTGCCCAGGGAAGTGGTGGAATCACTCCCTGGAGGTGTTCAAGAGGTTTCTGGATGTGGATATGTTTTAGGGGTGATTATGGTGGGGCTAGGTTGATGGTTTGACTAATTGATCTCGAAAGTCTCTTCCAATCTTGATGCTTCTGTGATTGTGGGATGATTTCAGGCACTCTTTGCTTGAAGTTCAGGGTCTGCTGATGCAGGTAGGGTCATCACTTCTATGTGTGGGCTCCTTTTCAGGTCACAGCATCCCTCTTCCTCCTCAGCCAGGTGCTTGTTAACTGCAGAGAGTCGTAGATATTGGGTATTTAGTCTCTGACCTTTCAGAAGAAGCTAACAAAACACATCTTCAGGTGACATCAAGACACCACTGAAAAAGAATATTTTCTGCCTCTGAAGACAATCTGGGGGAATACAAAATCTGAGGGTGGACATGGTCTTCATGCATAACAAGCAGCACCAACCACTTCACTGCCTGCATGGCCTGCAGGGAAACAGGTAGGCTGGGTCTTCAAGGACAGGTACATGTCCCTGCTCATTGCAGGGCTTTGCATTAGATGACCTTTAAAGGTCCCTTCCAACCCAAACCATTTTATGATTATTTGAAAAGTCATCTGACCATTCATCTCACCTCTGTCCTTTCAGTCCTGTGGCAGCAGGTTTACAGGGTGGTACGAGCTGCATGAGGCTTGGTGCATGACCCTGCTGTGCAAACTGCTGTGATTCCCCTTGGAAGAGCCTGGGAAGCAAATGAGAAATGAGAGTCACTGCTCATAATGTCCCACTGGATGCCTGAGTTTGAATAATGTCCCAGCCATTTCACTCCTTTTGTCAGCCTGCTGTAGGGAGACCAGCCTGAAGATGGGTTTCGATTTCCAGCTCTGTGAAACTTGGGTGCCTCCAGAGCTTGTGTTGTTGTTGGGAAACTGGGCAGGCAGTTCCTTGCACCAGCTGCTGTACAAGCACAAAGATGCCATTTCTTCTCCAAACAGTGTTTGTGATTAGTGTGCCTGTTTCACAATGAGCCTCACTTTGAACTCTGTTTGTCTTAAACTTTCCATTGCCTGGAATATAATTGGAAGTGAGCTATTTGCTCAAAGGTGAAAAAAAAGCTTTGATGCAAGGTTGTGGGGTTTTTTTTGTTGTTGTTGTTGTTTTTTTTTTTTTTTAATAGAGATTTTTTAAGATAGGTTTTTTTTTTTTTTTAATAGAGATTTTTTAAGATAGGTTTTTTTTTTTTTTTAATAGAGATTTTTTAAGATAGGTTTTTTTTTTTTTTTAATAGAGATTTTTTAAGATAGGTTTTTTTTTTTTTTTAATAGAGATTTTTTAAGATAGGTTTTTTTTTTTTTTTAATAGAGATTTTTTAAGATAGGTTTTTTTTTTTTTTTAATAGAGATTTTTTAAGATAGGTTTTTTTTTTTTTTTAATACAGATTTTTTAAGATAGGTTCTTTATTTTTTCACAGAGAAAAGTCTGAAACAACTCAAAGGTAGAAAGCTCAGACTAGACAGAATAGTGATCCAGTTCTCACCCTCCACTGTAACATGGATTTTAATGGAATGGTAGAGGTCCAAACAAGGCAATGATGTAACAGATTTGTACAGTGGACTTGCTGCAGTTCTTGCTGAACTGGGAGAAAGTTAGGAAGGAGGTTTACCTGAGTGTAAATGAGATTAATCTCCTGTCTTATTCCACTGAAACAGCCAATGCTTTGATCTTCTTTCAGTTATTTGTTGTATTCCCCCCTGTGCCCAGGAGTTATGGGCATGAATCACAGCCTTCTCCTGCCAAGCTGAGGTCAGTTTTAATACTTTAATATTTGATGTATCTCCTATCAGCAGTCTGCATCTGGTAGTCAACAAGTTAACAACTACTTTTCTCCTCTAGCTGTTATGATCCCATGCAGTTATTAGAGTTAAGGCAATTAAGGTGGATTACTTCAGATTTTTGGTAGCGTGGATGGTTATTGGAATTGCCATTAATAACATCTTGTCACTATAACCCAGGCAGGTTGTGAGGTAGATTTTATCCTGTGCAGCTGCATTGACAGGGATTAATTTTCCTTTGGCAGCTCCAATTTGTGAGCTGAGCAAATCCTGCAGCATGTGTCTTTACAGAGATGGGCAGTGCCTCCCCTGGTATGAGGTGGGGTCATCCCAGCATGGGAGAGAAGTACTTTGAAGGACTGTATTTATGAGTTTCTCTGCTGTTTACAGGGTCTCATAAACCATTCCTCTCTATCCTCCCATCCAGGAAATTTGTTTGTTAAAGGTTTACTTGTTCAAAAGGTGTTCACGGCCTCTTTGTGCTGGATTAATCCTGTGATCTGATGATAGGATATCAGGCTTGGTGGGCTCAAGATATCCAGTGGAGGGAACAAATACTGCAGTACAGAGCATTATATTCCACTTGAAAGAAGTGGCACCTTAAACTGAGTGCATGCCAGATAAAGGCTTTGCTCTGGGTTCAAGTTGCTAGCTGCAAAGGTATGTGTTAATATCTTCACGTTTTCTCTAAGAGAACCAAAAAGGAAGCCTAAAAATAGAGGTTCTACAGTATGGAGTTCCTTGGCTGTGAGTTAGCAACCTGCATTTCCTTTGGAATATGTGATAAGAAACACTTTCAAACACATGGCAGGATAAGATGTGTCTCCATTTACACATCTTAACTGATTGAATTCATCGGTTTTGAAAGGGGAGGAATGCCAGTGGATCAGCCTTGCTACCCAAACAGGCAGAAACTGGGCCGTGCTTATCAAAGGCCACCACAAGAAGAGCATTGCTGACCTTCCCAGAATGATCTCCTGGGGCTTGACTGGGGTGGTGAATCAAGTATTGACAGTAGTCAGGATCTTCAGAGACCTGCCAGCCTGTTAGGGAGGTCTCAAGGGAGCCCCAGGTAGTCCTGGGATAATTTCTGTACTAATTGGTGAGTAGGATTTGGTTCAGGATTGTTTACTTCTGTTAACTCTGGAATAAATGAGAAGCTTTTTGCCCAGCAATGTCCTACACCTGATTGTATATCCACACATAATGTGCAAGCTTGCAGCTCAGTCTTGCAAAGACTTACGTGCACTAATGCAGGTATTTAACTGAAGGGGTTAAACTGAGGGATTAGTCAGCCTATCTGTAAAACTGATGGAGGGACAAATTAACCACCTCCCATCCCAGTAAAGTGCCTTCGATTAGGTGGCATGAATGCAGGTATCATTTGGGTTATCCATATAAATCGATCTTAATGACACATGTGGAGAGTGGAAAAGAACAGACTGGTACACATGAGATGTCCCTGCTGAACATTTCATGAAGCCTGATAGAAACAAACACTTAGCTTTAAAAATCCTTGTGTTCTCTTAAAAAAACCCCCACTATTAAGTACTGGAAGGCTGCCACAAGAATCCAGCACAGAGTATTCCCACAGTCTCTTCCCAGTGCTCCCAGACTGTAGCTGCAGGGCAAGTTGCATAAGGGTGTGGGGTAGGTGCTCAGGAACATCCTCACTGGGCTGTAACAAACCCCTGGCATTGTTTTCCATGGTGTGTATCTGCTTTTATGTGGCGTCAGGAAAGTGACTGTAATTTGCTGTTTCACAAAACTGGCAGTTACTCACAGTAGCAATTGTAGTAAGATTTGGGCTTGCAGTCCTTACTGCTCCCTCGGGGTATGTGTGGAAGCAAGATGATGCACGCTACGTGTTTTTCTACCAGAAAAATAAATAAAATAAAATACATAAACCATCCAAAGAACTTTTCACAGTCTCCAAGCCAGATTATTTAAAGCTGATGCTGTGTGTTAGAGAGGTTCTGCCTGTAAATGTACTTCTCTGAAAAAACAGGGGAGGCTTAATACTCATAATTAAAAAACATCTATAGGGTTTTTCCTCAAACTTTCCAGTGTGCTCAGGAAGTCTAAGCCCCAGAGGAGGATGTCTCACAGGTTATGACCATGTGAATGGAAGGATTTATATTGAAAACAGTTCTGCCACTTTGTTCACAGATCCTTGGATTTCAGGTTTGTTAGTGTAGCCTGGCTTCTGTAAGCCAAGGCTGAACCACTGAGCAGCCAGTGACCCCCACACTGAGTTTTGGGTCTCAAACTAAACTGTGTTTTTGTTCAGTAAATACTGATCTGCATTCATCTATGTATAATTGAAGGGCATTTAGCACTGTAGCTGCCTTACACAGTTTTGTTCACTTCTAATCTTTATTCCAATGTAATTGACAACCTTTCCCTGTGCGAGGTTTCCAGTTTGGGCATCTCATGGGACCCTGTGGATTGCCACACTACGTCAAACATGTGACCAGAAAAAGTCACTGCCTTTAATGGCAGAAGTTACCAGCTGCTTTGTGATGACATTCCTCATCTCCTGCTATCAAGACACTGCTGTCTTTTTGGGAAAAGCTTCTAGCCCCTTGCCTAGTTCATTGCTGTTTGATTGCAGAGAGGAAAAGCTGATGAACTGATAAAGAACTAGCACACACTTTTGGATAAGTAGCACTTGGATAAAAAGAAAATATTTTTGTAGAGAGCATAGTTTTGCTGCCGTAATTACAAACACTTTAATTAGGCAAGGAGAGCAGATGGGAAGAATCTCCAAGCTGTGCCTGCCAGCAGACACTGAGACAAAACATGGGGGAACATCCAGAGATGTTCTGGTTGTGGTTTCTCTTTGAATTAGGTTTTTTTCTGGATTGCTCTTCTGGTGTCTCAGGGGTCATCAGTGGTCAATGGACTGCAGGGTGACTGACATTACTTCAGAGACAGGCACAGAAAATCCCCAAAATATCTGTCTTATTCAGTAGCCTTGGAGGAGAAATTATATTCCTAACTCTTGGAATATGATGATTGGATCATATCAGGCTAGTTGTTGGCTCAGATGCTGAAGCATGAGACTTCTTACTCTTTATTGAAATATTTGAGCAGTGCAATGTTGCTGTAGATGTTATTTTCCCTGGTACCTTCCTTTCCTGCCTGGGCTTCTGCTTCCCTGCCATTCCTCTCCTGTGCTTGGCGGAGGCTGGCATGGCTTCCCATCAGCTCTGGAGGGTTTCAGGACCTCTGGTCCTTTACTCCATCCCTTTCTCCCTACTTTATCTTGGATATCCTTGCCCTGGCTCTCATTTAAGTGTCTCACAGTGATAGATAATGCTCACCCAAACACTACTTCTGGGTACACAGTCATGAAGATCTCCAAGGACCACTTTCCCTGACAGAGTTTGTATACACCTTTCACTGAAATTTAAGAGAGTGTCTTCTGGCCCAGATTTTACAGAATTGGTTGCTGTGACTCAGCTGACTCCTGATAACTTTCAGGGCTGGAACCACTTGGGTATGTGCTGGCAGCCTGAGCACAGAGCTTCTCCCTTGCTGGTGAGCAATTCCTCACATGAGCAATGCCCTGACTCTGGATCAGCCACACTTGAACACACAATACTCACTGCACTGTCACCACTCACTCCTCCTGGGAGCCACATATTGTGCCATATTTATTCCTGAAAAATAGATAAGTGGCACAAAAGAATTTCTGCCAAGCCCTATAGCTTAAATGTCAAAACAGTTCTGTATTATAAGAGTAATCACAGCACTTGGGTTGGAAGGGACCCACAAGGATCACCAAATCCAGCTCTTAAGTGAATGGCACAACCTTGGCATTTTTAGCACCAGGCTTTGATCAACTGAGCTAAAGTCTTGCACTGTTAAATGTTTGACTAAAATGAGTGAAGATGATGAGAAGAAATAGGAGTTGTGTCAAAGTCTGAAAATTAGGGTAACTCTACCTTGATCCAAAGTTGAATTGATATATTCAGAGCATTGCATAAAATTCCAGTTTGTAATGTCTCTCTGAAGAAACCAACAAACAAGTATTCCCTAAATGCCTAAGAAAGAGTGAGGGCTGGTTTGTAAAGTACCAGTGAAATTATGTGACAAATGCAGCCCAAATAGGGGAAATAGGGAAGACTGGCAGAGTGAGCCTGACTTCCTTGTTAATCTGATTCTTCTGGGCCTGGTGGAGATGAGGTGCAGCCACACTACCAGCAAGGTCCTGCAGCTACAGGTGGCAAAGGTCCCATGGCAGGATGTAGCTGGGCATGCTGGAATTTGGACAAGAATCAGCTTGAGTCTCGTCCTCCTCAAGATGTCTTATCTTGTGAAAATGCAGAACTCTCCTAATTTTGGGAGCAGGCAGAAATTTACCAGATGAAAGTAACTCTGTATCTGCAGGTATCTCTTGCAAGGCTTTCTTCCTTTTGATCCATTTTTCTTTCCAAATAGAACATGTAGGGAGCAGACTGGTGCATGTGATACTTTCCCCTGTGCCCTTTGGAGACCAAAAGCCACATCAAGCAGGAGATTTATGAGTTGCTGGCAACAGATGCTTCATATTCTGTTATTACATTTCAGATGATGAAAGAAGAACAACTGACTTTCATGGCTATGAAAGCAGTAGGAAAACTGCCTGTGGATAGATCGAGCACATGCATCACTGGATAGAAATTAAGGTGTTTATGGCTTCAAATTCAGATCTGGAAAGTTCAAGATAGCAGAAAAATATCTGAGTAAAAGATGTGAGACAGTTCATAAGATTTCAACTCAGATACACTCAGAAGAATAAATCCAAAGGTAACATTAGAATTCATTAACTATCCCTAATTAGGCTCCTAAATTTAAGTAGACAGAATCTTCCCTGGAGGCTCTCAAAGGCACCCACCTTTCACTGTTGATGATACAGGGAGCTGAGGAACATAGCTTATTTAAGGTGGACTTCTTCCTTAGGTACCTACAGGGCATGCATGGGTTGAGTTCCCAGATTAGGTGAATTGGATCTTCTAATAAGGTTATTTCATTTCTGGGCAGGCAGAAATCAGAGGAGTCAGGGAAAAGTGTTCTGTTGCCCTGTGCAGGAGGAGGAGAGCTTGGGAGGGAATGGTGCTCCTGTTTGTCTCTTCCCATGGAGTCTCAGTTGGAGGTGCAGCATTTCCTAAATCTCCTTCATCTCCCAAAGCCTCTCACATCACTGAGCCTTTTACCTGTGAGAGATTTCACTGGGAGGAACGGTGAGACTGAGCTAATTTGTGTTCCATGGGCTTTGTTTCTGGCCTGGAATTGCTTCCACTTCTGAAATTGCTTCTCTGATTGCAGCTGCATGAGGAAAGCATGTCCTTTTCTGTGGAGGCCAAACAAGAGAAAGGGTTGTCTGTATGATATTTATATTCTTATTGCACAACACTTCTGTAGTCGGCTGCTGCCAGGAGATACAGTGAAAGGCAAAGCATCTGTGCTGTCTCAGGAGGAGTCTTGGCAGAGTGGTCTGAAGGTTTCTATGGGTTGTGTCAGACAGCCCAGCTTGTACCACTTCCCACCACCCCCAAATCTCCAGCAGAACAGACAGATTCCTGCTTTGGGCAGAGGCTGGAGGGAGGGCCCTGGCTCAGGCTGTGGGCTTGGGGAGGTGTAGGTGGCTTTGGTTGTGACAGGGCTCTTTTCCCAGACAGCCTTGCTTGCTTTCTGCACGGTGCTTGGAAGTGGCCTTACTGTAATTGGCATGAGTCACTTCCTTGTTGTTGGTGGTTTGGAACACCATGCATGGAAAGCAGGCCTGCAGCAGGCTGAGGAACTCCCCTTGCTCTGGGGCTTTGCATCCGGTTTCAGGATTGCAGCCCATATTCATGCTGGGTGAAAAAATGCTTTTTGCAAAATAACTGAAGGAGATGGAAGCTGAATTCTGGACCACTTGCATTCGTTAAATCTCTGATCTGGTGTTTGGGGGTTTTTTTGTGAGAGTGAATGTTTTTCATGGCAGTTTGTTGGTGAAATCCCAATTTTCACACTTATGGTCTGTTGCAGAAAGTCCCTTCATGTCTCCTGTTGTCTCCTGGGACAATTTATACTTCCTGTTTAAATGGTATTGTACCATCAGTCTAAATGAGATATAGGATGGTGTGATGTGCCTTTGCAGCCAAGGTGCAGAGCTGCTGTCAAGTGCACTCAGCCTTTTCCAAGGCTCATGGAGGTATTTGAGAGCTGTAGGACCTGATGGTCTTCTATCAAGTGAATATACTCCTATCTGGCCAAAAATCCCCCCTGTCAGAATGCCTGGTGGCAGGGCAGGACTTGAAGTTAGGCTTTGGATGTCTGACACAACACACGTGGTCATGAGAAGAGGCAAAACCTCTTTCTGTGTGAGACCCTGAGCTAGATGGGGCATGGATAGCTGGAAAAAGTTTCAACTTGTTCCTTGGCCATGTCTGAGACCCTTGGGATAAAGCCAAGGGGGTAGGGTGTGCTTCAATTTACTTTTGTTAATGAAATTATCATCTTCCACCCCCGTGTTTCCAGCTACATAGTAGTGTTACTGTTGTCACCAGGTGCAGTCTTCTTTTGTATGGGATTTTTCCTTCTTGCTCTCTGACTGTACTGTGATATTTTGTGGTCTGGCACAGCCAAAATCCATTATTTTAATAGGTATTGCTGACTGACTGCTTAGTGAATTTAGGTTTTACTGCACAAATCCCACTTTTAGTTCTGCAGTTTGAGAGAGCCATATACAAGTGTACTAAGGAATTGTAACAACTTGGAATCATGGATGATCCTATTTCAGGCTGAATGCTGTGCATTTTCATGTCTCAAACAAGAATCTTTCAGAGATGCTACCTCTAAAAACATGCAGTAGTTTATATTGTGTGTTTACTCACAGGAGGATTATTTATTATTATTATTATTATTATTATTATTATTATTATTATTATTTTAAAAATATGTCGAGCACCAACAGTTCCTGGCCCCAACCTGCCCAGATAAAAGGCTTAGTTGTAATTTTCCTCAATTGCACTCTGCTTCAAGTCTGCTTGGAAGGGTTTGCTGAAGATCCTGCAGATCTGCTTTCATTGTGCTGAGCTTTGGGTGCAAACCTTATGGGCTGGAATATATATGGCACAGGAGAATATAAAGCAGGGGACTGGAGAATGACAAGCCCCTTGTCTGAATGTTTTTCACAGTGAGCTTTCATTGATCCCCTCCAGTTGACTGATGTGTATATCCACTGAAGATGAAGGTCAGGGGATAATTGCTTCCTGGGAGTGGAAGTCTTTAAGCATGTTTAGGATAGAGCAAGCATCAGAAAACACCAAATGATCAAATTAGCAAAGAGAGGGAATGGTTTGAGTGCAAGGCTGAGCTTGTTTCCTTTCTTTGGCACAGACTCCCTCTGTGAAATTGGACAAATCATTTGGATATTTAAACACTTTCAAAACTCTGTCCTGAGCCAATTCCCCATCCATAAAATATGGGGGATAAAGCATCAAATGTTTTGATTAGGTGAATAATATGTGTGCTTCAATTGAAACACTCAGCAAAGTTGGAAAATAATTACACAGAAAGAGCAGTATTCCTCTGAAAATAATATATTGTGGCAACTGGTCGAACCCCCAGGACTGGAGTGTTTAAAACTAGGTAGATCAACATAGGAAACATAGCAAATTATCTCATTATGGTCTTTTCATACCTAAAGAGGTCCTACAAGAAACCTGGGGAGGAACACGGACATGTAATGACAGGCTAGGGAAGAATGGCTTTAAAGTGAGAAAGAATAGGTTTAGGTTGGGTATTAGGAAGAAATTCTTGACTGTGTGGGTGGTGAGGGCCTGGCAAAGGTTTCCCAGAGAAGCTGTGGCTGCCCCATCCCTGGAAGCCTCCAAGGCCAGGTTGGAAGGGGCTTGGAGCAACCTGGCCTGGTGGAAGGTGTCCCTGCCCATGGCAGGGGATTGGAACAAGATGGTTTTTAAGGACCCTCCCAACCCAAACCAGTCTGATTCCCTGCCCTTAATGAACAGAGACGAGGTATTGACTGGCCTTTTCCATCTCTTAGCACTGCAATTCGGAATATTGCTGCTTGTAGACACAGTAACTTTTTCTTTTCATAAGCCCTGGGTTTTCTGGCCACACAAGAAACTGCTTGTGTGAAAATTCCAGCAGAAGGCGTCTCCACCAAGCACAAATGAGGATAGTGTCAGCAGCACCAGCATGTGCCTTTCACACTGTCCTGCTGGCTGCTCCTACCCACTCTGATGGATCTGCTCTGCCCACGAGAGCACGCTCTGCCTTTGATTTTCCTTCACCCCTGTTTCTGCAGTGGGGGGAGGCTGCCAGGCAGTGGAGAAGAGGTTTTGTTGTGAGATTGGTGCCATTAATTCTTTGCAAATGGGTAATGCAGCTCTTGGGTTGGGAACTGGTATAAATTATTGCTGGCATGATGTTGATTCGGACAGATGAGCAGTGGGAGCTGGGACTGCTTTTAAAGCAGACACAGAGGGATTATGTAAAGACTTGAAAGCCTATAATGGCAGAGGAATGAACCTGCTGATCCAAAAGCTCCCTTGCAGATTTATAACCTAGAACCAACTTCTGCAGGTACCTTCATGGAGTGCCACAGTGATGGTGACACTTTGTCTCCAGATTGAGTTCGTCTTCCAGGTCAAGTCCTGGCTGACCTGGAATCCATGTGGTGATGTTTGAGTTGAACCCCAGGGTGAGTGGCTGAGCAGGGCTTGCCATCTGAAAAGTTACACCTCTGCCTGTGCTTCTCAGATGCACAGCCCAAGCTGCTGTAGAATTTTATCATTTGGATAAATATCCACATCAATGCTGACTGCTACCCCCGAGAGACTGAAATTCCCTAGAGGTCCCCAGAGCAACTCATCTCCCCTCTTGCAGGTGATCCCAGCTCATGTCTCATGTGGATTTTTAGGTGCAGGGCTCCCGACATTGAGGTGTATTAACACTTTGATTGAAGCTGTTTCTTCCCCTCTTGTCCACATCCATCACTCATTCTGCTGACTGAGTTGCTTTAATTTCTCTGCTTGATTGCATGGACAAGTGCCAACCCTACCCTGCCAGGATTTCTGTGCTTAATACTGAGATAAGACTAAAATCCTTGGCACTTTTTTTCTGGTGGTTTTAATAATAAATAACTTTCTTTGACACTTTGCTTCAACTCATGCCATGCTTTGTGTCAGATGCACTCCTCTCTGGAGAATTTAAGGAGGGCATTTCAAAGGAACCAGATGTTTAATCTTTCTTGTGGAGTTGGCTGCCACACAGGAGCTAACTGGAAATTGTGAGGTATTTTACACTTGAGAAAGGCGTTCCATTTCACAGTCTTTCTAAATCAAAGCTGTATATCGGCTGAGCATCATATAAACTAGAAAAAAAGCAAGCTTGCTGCATGTCATCTGTCCGTGTACTCTTTGCAAAGATGGGCCTTTCCTGGCAAAATGTACTCAAGATGTTTATGGAGTCCAGGGAGAAAAATGATTCCTTGAAATGGAAAAGTCCAAGGTTATGTGCTGTAGACACCCTGTGCTGCACTAAGTTGCTTCCAGAGTTTTTAAGGGATCTAGTGAAGTGAAGAAAGCTGAAGTGAAGAAAAGCACCTCTTGGAATTTTTGGAAGAACCAAAGCGTGTGCTAACCACAGATATTATGCACATGCCTGCTTTTGGGAATCTGTCCTCACAGCCACCTCTCTTTTAAGGCACTGAATGACTACTTGATAATGTTCTTACTCCCTCAGCCATCCCAAAGAGGTAACAGCACAGCCCTACTCCATAAGGTGCTGGCACAATAATTCTCCATCAATGCTTCTCCTTGAATACTTCTCCATCTCTTCCTTGGGATGCTGTTGACCAGTTGCTGACTGATTTAGCAATGTTTTGCTTTATGTGACTCCTCCCCTGGTCCTGTGGGTGGCATTCAAATGGTGGTGGCACAGATGCCAAGATAGAAAAGCCATATCTCAGTTCTCTGGGCATGCTTAGGAAATGATGGTGTTTCTTTCCTCTACTTCACTCAAATGTTTAAGTATTGGGTCATGTCCTTTTTCTAAGAAAGATGCAGGTCCATCCAGCCTGTTTTGTGCCCTGGTGATGGTCATGAATGCTGAGAGATAAAACAGATGTTTATGAAGAGGAGTAAGTCTGAAACATGAAAGCCTTTTGCATCATTTTCTTTGCTGGATGCCCATTGACAGGTTTCTGGGATACAGTTTGAGTGAAAAGTATATAAAGAAAAATGTCCTGTGTCTTTTAAATGCTTATCAGATCCTCAGTCTGAGATACAGCTGTATTTATTTTTGGAGGGTGCTGAGCCCTATGCCCTCTGCATCCTTTTGGGTGCCTCAAACTGGGCACTCAAAACTGCAGTTCTCCCTGGCTGTGGTTTGCAGAATAATCTTTGTTCTACCCACCTCCTCTCCAGACTTTCTGATATTTCCCTGGCACAGATATCCCCCTCATTCCTGTCTGGTTCCTACCAGGGGATGTGTTTTTTTGCTGCCTTCCAACTGTTGCCAGTTCAGGTTTCGCTAGACACCTCTGTGCCAGCTCTTTGATATTCAGAAGCTGTGGGGTTTTCTGTCTGTTTCCTGACCTAGCATGACTCCACTAATAATGCAAGAACTTCAGTGCTGATGTCCTGGCAGCCTAATACAGGAGGTCAGTCTGTAAATCTAGTTACAATTTTCTTTGCCTCAGCAAAGACAGTAAGTCGAATATAATGTAAACAAAGTGGTTGGATCACTTCAGCCACCAGTAATGTGGTGGGTGATGCAGGCAAATTTAATGGATGCGATTAAATCTCCTGCTCCAGTCTGGCAGCTGATTAGCTGCAGGGGGCAGGCAGGAATTTCGTTTCTGATCCAGAGTTGCCCTCTTTCCAAGTCCTCCTTCAAGCTTCTGCCAAGCATCTCAAAGTGCTTTGCATTTTAAATTGTGCTTCTTCATGTCCCTGTGAAGGGTGGAGATGAGAGATAGCATGATCCCAAGTGGAGCCCTGGGGAAACTGAGGCACTGGGAGGTGCCAGCCTGCTTGGAATGAGAGAAGTAGGTGGTGTTAGACTTGGAGAAAGGAGAAATGAGCATCCCAAAAATCTTCTCTTGAAGCTCATGTGGGTCAACTGAACTTGTGCCTAGTGCTCAACAGTCTGTGTCTTTAGCACACTAAAGTCTTGGTTGTCTGTTATGCAGTAATGTATAGTCACTGACAGGAAAAATAAATCCTTCTATGGAAATTTTAATTTATTTTTGTCTTTCATCACTCGACTCCTCTGATTTCTGAAGAGAGTGACCTGTATACATGTTTCTTCTCTTTGTATGGAGAAGTGTTTTGCTCTGAAATAGCCGTGGGTGTTGGCTGTGGCTGAGGAAGAGAACTGGTTCAGCTCCACAGATGACTCCATTCTTTGTCCCTACAGGGGAAATTAGTGAATTTACTGTGTGGAGTCACCTTCAGTGGCTGTACACTGAGGTAGCTACACCAGCTTTGATTTCTTTACCTGGTTGTACAGCTGAAGAACTGGGCTTGTAAGGAGGAGAAAACACTCCTGTTATTAGGGCATGCTTTGGTCCAAAGAAGACACTAGAGACATCCAAAAAATCTGTCACCTATTAACTCATCATTTCACCTGCATATTGCTCATGCTGTGGCTGACAAAACAGAGAGCAGTAGGGATTAGCTGAGTCTGCATGTTCCTCATGATGGTGGGAGCAGAGAATGGGCTTTTCCTGTCTTACAGCCTAAAACTCAATGGGAAACAGTGCATTTTGGATCTCACAGGGTGGGGAGGGTTTCCTACAGCAGGAATTTGTTTTTGAGGTGGATTATTTAAGCTTTATGGTTTCACATGAACAGCATCATCTAGACTCTGGTTTTGTGAATCTGGAGTGCACAGAAACTTTTTGTGTTCAGTCTTGAGCCGGCAGCTTGGTGGCTGGAGGGAGGCAGGATTTCAGGCATAGCTATAGCCCCCATTGCTGTAGAGCATCCTGTCCAGCCTGCTGTCATGGTAGGAACACAGTGCTCTAACTGGAGGGTTCTGAACCCTAGAACTGAGGCCAAAGCCTGGCTTACTAAGTTTCTATTTCAGTTTCTGAGATGAGTGTCTAAATAGAACATCTGAATCTGATCCTTAGCCTAGTCTCAAGGTTTAATTTTAAATAAACAGTATCTTAATCACTTTATGTCTTCCAGCATTCTCTCTTTGAATGTCTCTGTGGTGGCATTTGGAGAGCATTCATCATAGTGGAAAATGAGTGTCTGTTTGGGCTGCACATGGTGTAATTAACTATCAGCTGAGCCTGTAGCCTGACGTGACAATTCTCATTCTGACCAGCTGAAATAACTCACTCTAACAACTGTGCTCTTCTTGCTCCTCTCTTTCAGTTCCCAAGAAGCTTCTGCATGAAACTCAGGCAAGACCAACCAGTCAACAAGGGTATCAGAAGCCACATTTTCCGCTGCAGCCAAGAGTGTTTGACCCCAACGTCATAGGGGACGGCGTGTTCCTTTCAGATGTCTCTCCTTCCAACATAGAGCGTGCTCTCCCAGGTAGCTGTGACCATTGTGATGTTGGCCCAAACCTAACAGTGTTGTGGTAACTGTCCCTTTTCATCTCCTCTTTTCTGGATTTCTGAGTTACTCCTAAATCCCATCCACGTCACAGTCAGAAAGGGCTGTGACAGCATCAAGGTGTGACCAGCGATGGGCTAAAGTGAACTGTGAAACTGTTCAAGAAACACTGGGTTTCTTGGAATAGCAGTCATGGCCATGAATGTCCAAACTCATCACAGAAATACTTTCCAGACCTGTCTAGTGGCAAAGAAAGAAAAACAAACCAGGGCAGGGACAGCAGATCTGCCTCATGAAACAGAGAAGTTTTAAACTGAGCCTTGAAATACAATGCTATTTTCATAAAAGGCAAAGTGAAGAGGTATGAATGAAGTCAGATCTTAGCCATCTTTAGGGATAGGTGAGTAGGAGGAAGGGGTGGTGTATGAATAAAGGAAAAGCACAGGTGAGCACGTGTTGGGTTCTTCGGTGGTTTAGTGTTGTTTCCCAATATGCAGGAGATGGTTTATGACAATACTGAAAATCCCACTCTGTGTTCCCAGAGATTCAGCTCGAGGGTGAGTGTGGGCAGAGCTTGTCTCTGTCTACACTCCTGGCAAAGTTAATCCACAGCTTGGATAGGTTTGTCAGTTCGGAGGCCTTACTGAAAAACTGTCAAGGAAAAGAGTTTTAAGTTAGCCTGAAATAAATATTGTGATCCTGGAGATTCTTTCAAGCAAGGAAAAATATCCTGAACTCATTTCCACTCATCTAAACATTTTACTCCTACAAATGACACCTTTTGTTTAGTTTTCACATAGTTTACTCATTCACTTTCAAAATATGCACCACTTTTCAAACAAAGATGTCATTTTGAAATTAAAACCTAGAAGAACATTTCAAAAATAACAAAATACTTGGAAATTTCTGTAATCTCCTTTCCTGTTTTATTTATTTTATTAAAACTATTTGCTAACATCAGCCTTGTCTTATGAATAACCTTTCCTGTGCTTATACTGTGGTGCTGGGCAAATTTACTTCTGGCTGAAAGAATTTTGTCCAGCTTTGCTGTAAACACACAGAGAAAACGTTCAAGTGACTGGCAGCAGCTAAGAAAGGGTGGTGAGGAGAAAACTAGTAGTAGTGAGCTGGTTAGGCATTGACAAATCCTCAAAGCTAGCAAGGAGGAAAGGGATTATCTTTTAGTATGACCCTGAAAGGAATGGCAGACCAGGCAACCACAGAGTTTAGCAACACATGGCCCTTGTGAAATTGTGTGTTTGTTTTTTCCCTCCTGCATAAGTCCAGTAATTTTTTCATCTGTGCCTGTGCTTGCACAATCCTGCCAATGATAAAACCAGTTCTGTGGTTTTGTGGTGCTCTTTGCTGGAGTTTAGTGTATGCAGGCCAGTATTCATTTAAAAACATGTTTGATTGCATCTGTTCATTTGACAAGATAGAAGTGGAAAAAAAAACAGGGATTTGTCTTACATCTCAGATTTCGAGAGGAGTTATCCCTTACTCTGTCTCCTGAAGTTGTGAACATGTGAACTCCTGTTGCACATGGTTTACAAGGGCTGCTCCAACCCAACAGAGGTGGTGTTTGTGTGACCTAGGAAATATGTATGAGTTGTATCCTGGTGGTGCCCTTCATTTTCCTCAGTTGTGGAGGGATTTTACATTAACTCTTTCAGAGCCAGACCTCAGTCTGGAGGCATCTCAGGCAGGATTCAGTTACCCCCATATAAATGTGTGATTTGTGATGACCTGGGGTGTTCTCTTGGCTTCTAGAAGGGTGAGCATTTCCCCTGCACCCCTTCTCATACCTGCCACCTCTGCATGGATGTCCTCCTAACCCTGGGGTGTCTTAGATGTCTGTGTGTGAGCAAACATCAGAGCTTTAAGTGTCTGCTGTGAGGAGAGCTGAATGACTCTCTGCTATCCATCAACTAAGCAGGATTCTCTTGCCTTAGTTTAGATGCATGGTGCTACTTGAAATGCTCTGAAATACCCAAATTTATGTTGAATTTTTAGAAGTTAAACATTTACCCTGATTCTGTGGATTTCCTTGGAACAGCGGTAGGGAAAAAGTCCAGCATTTGTACAGGCAGATTTACCAGACAGGGAAGATAAAGGAGATAGTAGAGGGCATGTTAATCTGAATTTAAAAAAATTGTGAAATGTTGCTACTGATTTCCTGCCAAATATGCCCTTGGACCTTCTGTGTCCCTTTTTTACAAGGGATCTGCATTAACTTCTATTCTCCTAAAGCAAGAGGCTCTTGGGATATTTTACTCTTTGGGGTATGACACCCAAGCACTCGTGTTTAAACACTTTGCTTGAAGTCCAGTCACTAACACTGTGGTAACCTTGAACATGTGGCTTTCCCAAGGCCACGCAGCTATTCAGTGGCAGAGGTACAGCTGTGCCCACATTCCCTGGGGCTGATCCCTCACAGCGACACCTGGACATCCATCCCCGCTGGTTCTGCTCGAGGCAGATTAGGAGCTGGCATCACTGCACACACATTCCTGCCCTCAGTCCCTCTCCATCCAGTATTACCTGTTCTCTTTGACATCCCTCGCTTTCTGTTACAACTTCCTTGGGCTGAGCTGCTTCCTGGCACCCACAGCAGGAAGCTGAACGTGATGTCTCGTGCTGCTGGGTTTGCAGGGAAAGGAGATGGATCAGGCAGCCAAGGAACAAAGACTATCTCACATCACAGCTCCTGACAGAATGCCTTGGCCTGCATGGCACTGATGGCAGCATTGGAGATGGAGCTGGCAGTGTCCTGAATTCAATACCTGCAGATAAGCAGAAGCCAGGTGCAAGTCTGTGATTTTACAGAGTGATGCTTGCTTTTGGCCAGAACTAGACACCCAGAGAAGGGAGCCTGAAAACCTATAATAGCTACAGTTAAAAACTCACATGGATGGTGGAGCTGGATCCTGTGCACTGACTTTTTCCTGTGTTGAAAACAACTACTGTTTTGTGAGTAGTGGGGGTGTCTGCCTGCAGATCAAGGTGTGGGGAGCCCTCAACAGCAAGCTGATAAGGTCTGAAAGGGTGTCTTTGAGCCTCCTGGAATGAACTGCCTCCTTAGCTCCAGTCTTCAACAAATAAAATCAAATCATTAACCCATGTTCACTCACCTCTCCAGAGGGGAAATGGTGTCTGGGTGAAACACAATATGAGCAGGCTTCTGAAGGAAGTCATAAACTCAGGTTTGCCCTTCCCCATGAAGGCTGGAGAGAAAGCACGTCTGTTTGCCAGGTGTGGATGGATCACTACAGCACCACATCAGCAGAGGGTTGTGGGCTCTGCCTGTGTTTTCCAGTCCTCCTTACAAGCTTAGCTGAACCCACTGTTGATAAAGGCTCCTTTGATTTACATAAGAGAGAGGAAACCTGATTATATATTTGCTGTAGCATAGTTGGGTGTGTCTGAGTGGTGACACGAAAGAGCAGGAGATGGGGAAGAGATGATGATGCCTGGATGCAGATGGGGTATGTGCTCAGCTCAAGCTGCTTGAGAAGGTTTAGTTACCCCCCAAAAAGGGGCAAATTTGGGTGGCTCCCCATCGAGCAGCTCCAGATTCCTGAAGACAGATGCTGACCTGGTGGGAATGAGGCAGGGTAGGGCTGGGTCACGTTCCACATTCCTCATTCCTCATTCCCTTTCCGTGTCAAAGCAGAGAAGAAGAAAGGGAGGTCGGCCACTTTCTACCCTGTAGACAACAGCCCTCTCCTGCTGCCTGTGGATGAGACACAACCACCGACACTCAGCAGCAGCAGCAGCAGCAGCAGCAGCAGCATGGAGCCCGTGGGCGTTGGCACAGAGATGGCCCTGCTCAGCAACATCCTGGCAGCCTATGCCTTCATCACAGGTACGTCTGTGGCTCACGTCTCCCTGGCCTCCTGCAAGCTTTTTGTAGACCCTCCTTTCACAGTCACCTGGGCCTAAATCTGCCTCTCTGAACTGTTTGTGTGTTTCATTCTCCTCCCAGCGAATTCTCCCTTGAAGGGCCTGACCGGGGCAGCTCTAGCAGGCTGTGGATAACAGAGTTCATTGTGCACTGCTTTGCGCTGGGTCTGCTCTCATCTGGAGTTAAATACAATGCAATCTTACATGTGGTATTATTCCTAATGCTTCATTTTCCTGGAGATCAAAGCCTGGCTCGTTAGGGAGGCAAGTTTGTTCTCCTGTAATTTGGAAAATAAGCAGCACTCAAATCTTTACACTGCTTAAGAGAATTTGGCTTATCTTCAGTAGAAGTGCAAAGATGAAGTAACTTGAGAGTCTACTTAATTGTATATTTAAATCTAGTTTAGAGTAAGATTTCCTTGGATCACAGTTTAGCTTTCACCCACGTGTCTCTTTCAAGTAACGGGGGAGCAATCTTCTAAAAAAATTCACTTAAAAAGGTGAAACAAAAGTGACAGAACCAGGGGGAATGCCTTTAAACTGAAAGAGAGTGGGTTTAGATTAGACATTAGGAAGAAATTCTTTACTGTGAGGATGGTGAGACACTGGCACAGGTGGCCCAGAGAGGTTGTGGCTGCCCCATTCCTGGAAGTGTTCAAGGCTATATTAACTAAAATTCCAGTATTTGTGAGCTACTTTTTCATGTCTGCCTGCTAATTCGGTCATGCTAATTCATTAAACAGTAGTCCATTCTTGGTGCCATTCTCTTGCTCTTGCTGAGATGCCACCATGCTGCTAATCCAAGTGTTTGGATTTGAAGCAGCTAACCTGGGCTTTGTACTGTGCAATCACTGAGCAGATTAGTGAGAGTGTTTCTGCATATTATTTAATGAAGGGTTCTTCTAAAAGGACCATGAAGGATTGTACAAATTTCTGCTTTTCTAAATATCCAGTGCTATCATCAAGGATCCATCTTTTCATGACAGCCCTCAGAATCAGGCAGATTAAATGGGATTAGTAGTGTTCTTCACAGAAGATAGCTGAGCAGGAGAGATTTGTTTTCTTGCGTGTGTATCTCCAAGGAAAAGTTAGAAAAACAAGCTTTAAAGGAGTCTTCTGTCTATCCCACTTCTCTCCCCTTACCTACAGCTACTATTTTTTTACATGAGAATACATACTTTCCCATCCCTACTATAAAACAAAATGCTGTTAATATTGTGTTCCCCATCTGAACAGTAATGGGCAGAGAAAGTTGTAGGATTAATGGTCCAGGATAGTTGGGACTGTGATTCAGTGCTGCTGACAATGCTCCATGGACTTTGCTTCCATTGACCACAGAGCTCTTTGACTCTGTTGATTTTAGGGCACAAAGTCTTGATTCATCCCCGTCACCAGGTGTCAGCCTTGGCAGGAGCCTCCAGATTTTACTGCAGCACAAACAGCTTTAGCTGTCCTGTTGCTGTGGGATTTGTCTGCCCTGTCTTGTGTTTTCCTTGTGTTCACATCCACTGGATGTCAAACAGGTAAACCCAGACCTCAAAACTTTGGTTTCAAGTGCTGAGTTCAGGACTCGGTTGCTTATGTTGTCCAGTGTATCCTGGAACTATAGAATATTTTGGGTTGGAAGAGACCTTAGAGATCAGCTGGTTCCCATGTTCCTCACCATGGCTGTGAGATGGGTTTCAGTCTCAGTGACCTATATGTCCAGTGTGTTATTTATTATAAAAAGAATTGATGACTGACCCGTGGATTGAAACAGCAGATGTCCTAAACCATCTTTATCTGCTGTATGTAATTTAGCCTCTGCTTTTGTGGAAGTGATGGATTTATCATGATTTATTTTGTTATATGTGAGTATGGCAATGTTTTAGCTTATGACTTCAAAGACAAACTGTGTCACAGGGCACAAATATATTTTGTGTAAAACCAGAGCACTGCCAAGCCATCCCTCTTCATATTGCATATTTTGAACAGCAGAGCAGTTGGATTTTTTTTTGTGCCTGCCTGAGTTTTGGGCCCTGAAGGCAGCTCAAGCCACAGCTGATGTCCATAGAGGATCCATTGTAGTGGCTCAGGAGAGGCAGGGCACTGAGCAGCCAGGGAGGGCTGGCTCTGGGTCACACATCTTCCCACTGCTCCTGACCACAGCTCTGGTGTCAAAGAGAAACAGTAGTGCAAGAACTGCTGTTCCATGACACTGAAAACATCCCTCAGGTGCTCTCTGCAGAATGAAAGTGCTGCATTCAGGCCTTCCCCGTGCTGATGAGTTGTCTCAGAATAGGAGTTTGCAAAAGAAAACTGTAAATAGGCAGGGGCAATATAAAAAAGTGGTTTTCTCTTGGGGCAGAGGGTGGTGGATACCCTCAGATCCACTGCAGGGAAATGGAGCTTTGGGGTTTTGTTATTTCATGGGTAAAGTGCAGGCTTGAAAGGATGATCCTCTCTACTGCCTTTCCTCCCTCCTTAGCCTGGGGAGAACATTCACAAACAGTGGAATCCCTTCTGTGCTCAATGATGATGACATTTTCTGCACAAAAAGGCAGTTTTGGGTGGGCAGCTGCAGGTGGAGAGTCTGCAGACTCAGTCACTCACACATGTAGAGTCTTGCAGTGCACAAAGAAGTGTCAATATTAGCAAAAGGCTCTGTGCTCATTTCCACCATCTTTTTGACTGATATTCCCATATAAGAGCTGGGAATCTTCCTATGGACAACTGAATGGAAAAAATCACAGCACAGCAGGAAGCAAAAGAGTCCTGGTTTGCAGCTATCATAGTTAGATACCAGAGCCAGTTAGGTGTCAGTCTCATCCCAGATTCCAGAACCTGTTTCTTCAGAAACAGGGAAAAAGTGTGAATAGTGTCATTGAGGAATGAAATTAGTAGCTGATCCAACAGATAAATATTATTTAGAGTTCAGACTTGCAGAAGACTCAGAGACACCCTTTATTTGAAAGCTGATTTTCTTTATAGAATAAGGTTTTTAATTAGGGGCAATTTCTGCCTACAAACCTCAGACCTGCTGTTTGTTGTGGACCTGTTCCAAAACTGCCTGAGTGTTTGGAAAGACTTCACCAGTCTCAGTGACAGCTGGAACTGCCTTTGCAGTCACAGACTATCAGCAAGACCAGAAACGTCCCTCGTGGTTATATAAATATTAAACATTCAAAATGTATCAGAGCTCTTCCAGTGCCTCCTTTTGGACAGGAGACATCCCAGTTTTGTCACTGCATTCAGGAGGAAGCAGCTGCAGAGAAACCTCCACAAATTCCTGTTTTATTCTTCTTCCATAAGCAAAGCTTTGCTGCCAAGTTATTAACAAGGGGCTTCCAAAATACAGCCCAGGGGAGATCATTCCAAATTTTAGACTGCTTGGCCTGAGCCTTATTAATAAGGGGCTCCTGGAGAGCTTCCTCTTTCTATCAGGGGATTTTGGCAGCCTGTGGGGCTGACTGTAAATTCCCTAGAAGATATTGCTCCTACTGTTTGTCTGGCCATGCTTAATGCTGAACCTTTTACTGGGGGCCCTCTGAAGTTTCCTCCCCACTAAGGTTTCAGAATGCATGAAGCCATTACAGGAAGCCAGCAGCATTAATGCCTAGATTGTTTTTATTTATTGAAACAATTTATTATAATAGCAATAGCAGCCTTGGCCTGGGGCTTTTCCCGGGGAATTAATGGCAGTCTGGGCTGATGCTCCCAGCAGATTGTTAGCCCTCAGGAAACAAGCTCCATAATTGCTGCTGGTTTGGTTGGAAAAATAAAATAAAATGTGCTTTTAATTTTTTTGGCCAGTTTGAGTGCCTAGAAAATGGTGGCTTTTGTGTAGAGGGTTATGTAGAGTATATATCTTTTGTCTGCATGGACTAATTTCAGGATTGAACCAGTGACATCTTTATCAATGCTTTCAATCCAGAGTGAGGGATATGAGGAAGGGAAAAGGTAGCCCCAGCCAAAGAGATTGGCAGAAGCTGGGTCCTGCTGGAAGCTCTGAGCTGTCATCCACAGCACTGGAAGAAAAAGCTTCAGTGGTCAAAATCTATGTTTTAATTAGTGTGCACACACATACACACACAAGAATGCATATTGAAATTGTGCTAAGTCCTGCTACTCATGTCCATATACTTTTAAAGAACTTCCTTTCAAGTATAATGAGTGTTTTGAGGAGCTTCACTGTTGGTGTGATAAATCTGGGCCACCTTCAAGCTTTTGGAAGGTGCTGAGCATCCATTTGCTGAAGAAGGTGCCTGGTTTTGGTCTTTACAAGTAGAACATGCAATGGAGTAGGCTCTCAAAATCACTAATCAGCCATCAAACCCCCAAATCTAGGCTATTGCTGGCTTGGCTACTTCAAGTGAGAAAAAGCAGAGCAGGGAGTTTTTAGCTTAAGTTGCTCTTTCTGCTGTGAAAAAAAAGAGATGCTGCTGTGCAAGTGGAGTGTACATACAATAAATGCCAAGACTGCAGCTGAACACAGGGTTACATCTCTGTGAGGAAGTCCAGACAGTGTCTCAGATGTTGACAGAGTAGCTGTAGGAGCTCATAAATGCCACTGGAGCCCAAAAATTCAATTACAGCTCTTGCACTGCATGAAGGGCTGTACAGATGAGCATAAGCAGGGGAAGAAAAATGGTTGCTTAAGCAGCAAGGGAGGTAAAATTGCTCATGAAGTGCATACAGTAGCATGGAAAAAGGAGTGTGGAGAAGAAAGGAAAAGCAAGACACATGCAAAATCGAGGGCAGAGAATCCACATGTGTCTGTGTCTCAGGCTCCAATCTATGTTTTTTTTATGAGTTGCTCTAAAGGAGCGAGCAGTGGAACTAATGCAGCCAAATCAAGCCCATGTGTGTGCAGAATGTGGTGCTCAGGAAATTGTGCATGGCTTCCTCTCAGCCAGGCAGAGCCAAGGCAGACTGCACCCAGTGCCTTCCAGTACAAACTCCCCAGTTCTGCTCACTGGTCACACTCCCATGATCCAGGTGTCCCCAGATCCCTTCTTAGGGCAAAAGGAACTGGATGATTACTGTCCTCAGTTAAATTGCACATGGAGGTTAAAGTGTTATCAGGTAGGGACTCTGCTTTTCCTGTTTTTTTTTTTTTTTTTCTTTACTGTTCACATAGGACTGGATGGGCAGCAACAGCTTCTGCTTTTTGCTCCTATGGCACAAAGGAGGCTGTAGTTTTGAGTCCTGACCCTTGAATTCAGAGTAGCCATTGCCTTCAGTGGAGGCAGGATTTCACTCAGCCAGGCTGCTGCAGGGGCCATTGGCACATTCTCCTTGCCTGCTCTGGTATCTTCTCTTTTACCTTTGGGGTTGTGCCATCTTGCTTTTGTCAAAATATCTTAGTTTAAAGCCTGTGGCTTTGGTCTCACTTGACCTTCCAACTACTGCTGCATTCTATGGAGATGTTTGGTTGGAAGATACCTTACAGACCATCTAAAGACCATCCGTTCTAACCCCCCTGTCACGGGCCCACT
Source organism: Nicator chloris (assembly GCA_013400495.1). NCBI lineage: Eukaryota > Metazoa > Chordata > Aves > Passeriformes > Pycnonotidae > Nicator > Nicator chloris. The sequence continues at coordinate 44,073 of WAAE01018193.1, read as the reverse complement.
GGCACATTCAGTTTAGTGTCCTGCTTGTTCTTGGCATTACAGCCGAGTTTGCAGGAGGCTGGTCCACCTCCTTCTTTGTTTGGACCTACCTGCTGCACTTTGCTCATCTTTCTTTGTCTTATCTTCAGCCTGATTTTTCCCTGTGTCATCCAAACCAACCACTCTTGGATCAGTCTAATGATTTATTAGCCAATTTTCAGACTATCCTGACATCTTCTTCCACCTTGGCTCATCAGTCACCTTTGAGGTTCATCTGGGAGAGAAGTGAAGAGCACAAAGGCATTTCATCTCTGTCCCATGAGCACCTCCAGGCACACGCTGCCTAGAACAGCACAAGCCAGTGTTTGGGCTCTGACCACAGACTCAGAGAATAGTTTAGGTTGGAAGAGGTCTCTGCAGGTCACCAGGCCCAATCCCCTGCTCAGAACACGGCTAACTTCAAATTTAGATCCAGCTTTGAAATTAGACCAGGGTCTCGCCCTGTTGAGTTTTGAACATCTCCAAATAGTTTCCAGTTAACCTTTTAGAAACTTTACTTTAGGAGATTGGCTGGAAAGGGCACATCTAAAAGCACTGTAGAGGCAAGTGAAGCTTTTAGCTACAAAGATCTTTCGGGGCCGAATGTCAGGGTCTCAGCTGGGGGAAGATGTTACGGATCCATCACTGGGTTCAAGGGAATAAAACTCATCTGAGGAACTGACTCCATCCTTGAGCTCAAGGCACCCAGCAGACACTGCAGAGTAGAGCTGACCTTGACACTTCTGCTCAGTTCCCCTTTACCCATTTAGTGTACCAATAAACCAGGTGATTCAGCCCAGGGGAATGGCAGTAACAACATTTATCATAATTACACTCCTAAGTAGTCCCATGAACCAAAAAAGAAAAAAAAAAAAAAAGAGATGGTAAATAAACAAGATGACCTAATTTGAAAGGTATTGTGTATCCTTTGGAGTCTTGTTGTATCACCTCAGAAATGTGGCTGTGCAGGACTCATCCTGTTGGTGCACTGACTCCAGCTCTGCCTGTGGAGCACAGGTAGGTATTTTGGTGGTCTGGGCGGGGAGCCAGCACTCTTGCCTTAGATAAGCAAATGAAGTCTATGAATAAATAATGTGCATTTTTGCCGTGCTGCCAAGCCTCCCATTTCAGCCAGGCCACAGCACAGGGCATAGAAAGTTTTGCAATCACCTTTATGGCTCGTTTGAAGGCAGTGGATGCGACACCAAGATACACTTACCTGCAGCTGGCTGTGCAGCACACTGGTGTCAGCGCCGTGGGAATCAGGTTTAATTCTGCGGGCTGCTCCCTTCCCTTCCAGACAACTCCAAAACACAGCAAACCCGCATTCCGCATGAGGGCAAATGCCTTGGCAGCAAATCCACCGTTTAAATTCCTGATTGCCCTGGGGGGAGGAGACAGAGGAGGGCATGGAAGTAAAAACAGCCACTGGAAACTCGGCCTCTCCAGAAACTGTCCTGGTGTGTGCACGGAGGCGCCGTGTGTGTTCTGGTCTTTGAAGGGCGCTTTCCCTCCATCATTTCCTTTCTCCTTGCAGAAAACCCCGAGCGGGCTGCCCTGTATTTCGTGTCCGGAGTGTGCATTGGACTCGTGCTGACGCTGCTGGCCCTGGTGCTGAGGGTGTCCTGCCGGACGGACTGCAAGCGCTCCTCCTCCAAAAAACCTCCTCGGGAGCGGGAGAGCGACAGCGACAGCAGCGACAGCGACGACGACTCGGACACCACGTCGGACCTGTCTGCCCGCAGGCACCGGAGATTCGAGAGGACTTTGAACACGAACGTGTTCACCTCGGCGGAGGAGCTGGAGCGAGCGCAGCGCCTGGAGGAGCGGGAGCGCATCATCCGCGAGATCTGGATGAACGGGCAGCCCGACATCCCGGGCACCAGGAGCCTCAACCGCTACTACTGAGCCATGGTGGGGCTCCAGCACTCCTGCCCTGCTCCCCGCGGCTGCCCCACGCTTCAGAGAGGACAGGGAGGGAACGATACAACACGGGGGTCTCCCCCTTTCCTGTCAGGTGTGCCACCTGGAGCGGTGTGGATGGACAGCAATGAAGGTTTCCCCGTCTCTCTCTCCCTGACATATCGATATCGCCCCTCTTCCCGGACACTTTCTGGTCTCAAAGAAGTGATTGCCAACTTCATTTCTGAGCAGCAGGCGGGGAGGAGGCAATGGCAGCTCCCCGCTGTGGGACACGGCGCTGGGCACACCGTTCTTGGCTGCAGAGGGAGGCTGGCCACCATTTGGTCTCCATTTAGGATTCTTCGGTTTCCCTTTCCTGAGGACTGCGGGAAAATTGTGAACAAAATGACAGCTCTGGAAAGATGATTTGGGGAGGGAGGAGAAGGTGCATCCTGACCGATTATCTTGTGACTTCAGAAGCCATGAGATTAACCTAATTAAAACCCAACAGCAAATAGGACTTGTTAATTACTGGGGGATGGGAGGGAGGGGGATTCTTCCATCGTGAAATCATCTCGGTGCTTGGATGTTTGCCATAGTGTATTCAGTTATTTATGGCTGTCTTTTCATCTTCCTTTTCAATGGGAACATTTAGTTTTTTTACTGACACCTCAGGGATAAAATCCTAATTTTTTTTTGAGTCTGCTCTCCCTGCTGGCTCCTGTCAAACACAACCCAACCCATCTCCAACAGTGAAATTCTGGTAATATAAGAGATGTGTCAGTGACTAGTGAGAAGTTAACAACCTCAAAGAGGTTGAAAAAGGTTTCCTTTTTGTTTTGTTTTAAATATATATATATATATTTGAAGATGCTGCACAGGAATGTGCCTTATTCTTTTTCTTTTTTGGTTGTTGATGTTAAACTACAGTTTTCCTATGGATAGCAATGCACAATGTTTTATATATTTTATTAAAAAAATAAAATTATAAAAAAGTCTGTGTTTACCAGAGGGAAACCAACAGAGAAAAAGCCATGTCTGACAGCAAAATGGGTAATAAATGCTAAATAAACTCTGGTTTGCTTCAATACAATTGAATTTGCATCCTCACTCTTGGCATAGGTGTTGCTTGAGGGAGATCTTTGGAAGAGTAGCACACCTCTGCAAGCAATCAAGGCTGATTTTTTTTCTACATGCAGGAAACTGGCAGCACCTGTTTTTTTTTGGCTGCAGCCCATCTATCAACTTCTGTGGTTCACATGGGCAGGAGACCTGAGCAATGGGTTGGTGACTCAAGGGGCCACCTCAAAGTGATTTCATGATGCTTTGAGTCTGTCCCCCAAACTCACATCATACCTGGGCCATAAGCAAATGTTAAATGAACTAAAAAAAAAAAAAAGGAAGAAAAGATGCCATGTTTCAGTGCTTCTTCAGTTGTCCCCTGGAGTTTTCAATGGGATATCACCACTCTCTTCACTCCCCAAGCAGCAGTTCACACCACCTCAGTTGAAGAACTTGGTGTTTCTCACATCTGCACAGCACTGCTGTAGCCTGCATGGCTTTGGGGTCTGCTCCTCTGTCTTTTAGGCATGGAAATATTATTTCCAGAATCTTAGGGGTTTGCAAGGAAAATAAAGATCAAAAGCTTTGACTACTCAGAGCTTTTCCCAAGCTTTAAGGAGAGCTGGAAATGGGTGGACCTGCCCACAAGATGACTGAGGATGTTACAGGGGATTGTGTGCTGTGGCAAACAGCTGCATGGTGGGACAGGCCCCTGGCACTTGGGGCCTTCTTGGCACTCTTTGGGATCAGCAGGGCTTTTCCCTGGATCAGGAGAGCTGTGTTGGAAGTGCCCACAAATACTTCTCGTAGCTCCTGCAGGGTGAGAGCAAAGCTGAGTAGCTGCAGCTGGTGGCACTGGCCATGTCTGAGGTCAGGCTGGCTGGGGAGAGGTGGCTTCACCTGGGAAGGCAGATTGAACACTGTGGACTGATTCTGGGTCTGGTCCTGTGAAGATTTGAATGGAAAAGCTCAGTATTGAACTGGAATGTGATTTTTGCATCTGATATGTAGAAATAAAGCAGGAGGCAGGTCCCAAGCCCTGGTGCATTGCCAGGTGCTTTAGCTGGAATGTCAAACATACTCTGCTGAGGGTGTTGAGGAGCAAAGACAGGGTGAGGTCAGTGGGGTCAGTTCTGTTGGCCATGTGTTTTCCCCTACAGTGATACAGTCCCTCAGCCTTGGTCATTAAAGGACAGCATGTTTTCAGTTTTAGAATGCTGTGTCCTGGGAGATAGCTTGAAAAACTGATTTAAAAAATGTTATAAATGAGTGGATTTATGTGTGTGATTTTCCCAAATGACTTTTTTTTTGACCAGAGGAAAGAACAACTATGGTAAATCTAAGTATACCTGATATGCAACTGTGGGATTAAAATATCTGCTTCAGATGTAAATCACAGCCAAACTCGAGTTACAAATGGATGAACAGTCCTCCCTTAGCATTGCCAGTGCTGCTGTAAATCTTCCAGATGGAGTTTGAAATAAAAAGGACCAGGGTTGAGCAGACAAGCCCATCACAGCTTTGCCCTAGGTAAAAAGATGTAACGTAAGTAGTCTCACTGTCTTCACACCACGAGCAATACCTTCATATACTTTCTAGCCCCTATTTTGTCTCAGGGACTTGCATTTCTAAGAAAACCTTGACTAAAGAAAAAAATGCAACCCTTTGAGCTGTGGAAAAGTTATTTGGTAACTATTTCTCAATTTGTCTCAAAAGTGCTCAACACTTTGTCTGAGGGTCAAAACACAGTCAAAATTTGTGGGGTAGGAGTTTGATGGTTTGTCTTTATCTCAAGCAATGGAGCAAAACCAGTCACCTGGAGTATGGAAGAGCTGGGTGCACTGGGGGTGGGGTCACATCTGTATTTCTTAGCCTGCAAAGGAATATCTTAAACATATGGAGGTTTGGACTTGTCTGGTGTCCACCTTCTGTGTTGTGCTCAATGTGTCATGTGGGACATTAAAACACTCATGGAGCCAGGGAGCAGAGAACAATTGCTGTTCTGCCAGCACACTGTGAATCCCTCTTGTAGGAGGTTATGCATAGCTCTGCTCTCCTAATTCCATGCTTAATTAATTTTTTACATTAAGATGAAATATTATTTCCAGCATAACACTCCTCAATTCTGCAGGACAGATAAAGGAGTTGGAATCAATTTTTCCTCTTTCCTGAATGAAATTCCTAATCACTGGCCTTTCGAGTAAAGAGAGGCAGAATTTGTTTTCCATGTGAATCTGTGTTTTGTGCCTCAGTTTAACTTTAGGATTTTATGACAGGGGATAACAGAGCAATCCTGGACTTGCAGTTGACCACAGGGGGAAGCAGATGGCATTATATTTAAAGGAGCAGCATTGCAGCTGCCACGTGCCATGTGCTGGGCCCAAGGCTTGGGGCAGGTGAGCCTTGAGCAGTGAAGTGCCTGTGCTGGACACTTTCACACCTCTTGCAACTGCAGGATACTTGGGTTAGTACCCACAGGGCCATGTAGTTGTACCATGTTAGCTTAGTAAATGACTGTGGTGGGTTGGAAATCTGAGGGTTGCACTCCTGGGAGAAGGTGAAGGCATGGAAGCGATGGGTCAGGTTCTCAGAGCATTGACTGCACGTTCATTATCCTGTCTGGTGGGGCAGATGGGGCTGGTTTCAGAAGTCAGCTGTGCATAAAGAGGTGGCAGAGAGGAAGGTTGCTCCAGTCAGACCCCCACCCTGGTCTCCCACTCTCTCCCCATGGCCCCTGACTTCTCAGGGCCGTTTTGCCCTCCTGCCACCATCTGGCCACCAGATCCACTGTGGACCTGTGTTCAATGTACCCTGATAATCTCAGTAATGTGGTGTTTGCTGCCTTTCCCATGTCCACCCTGATGTTCATATCCTCGATGAATTCCAGCTGGTTGATGAGGCATGCCTTCCCCTTCCAGAAACCACGGTGCCACTACTTAACCCCTTGCCTGCCATCCTTCCCAGCACCCCAGGGGCTACACAAATAAAATGAGCTCCCTGAGCCATGGTACTGCCAGGATGTACAGCATATGCCTGTGGTGCTGCAGGGAATTGGAATTTCCTTTTGTGCTGCATGGAGTGTCTCAAGTTTCTGGAGGTGTCACAAGCAATTAATCATCTTAGACTGGCCCAGAAATCCTTCTGCTCAGAATCATTGTGGAGGTTTCTTCAAGTTTTAATAATCTGATCTGAGTTTCTAGTGTCCTTAGATACCCCCAAAAAATAATTCCCAGTGTTGCTTGCCTTTGCTTGTACACTCATTAGAAGTGGTGCAGCTTGCTCCTTCACAAAACTTCCTCTATTTTTTGCAGTTGTCTCAAGGACTCTCAGTTAAACACAACCAATGCATAAGGCAGAAATGGTTTTGGTTCCTCACAGGGCAGCTCACCACTATGTGTGCTTTCCTACACCCCTGAGCTGAAGGCACTCTCTTGCTCTGAGTGATGTGGTGGTTTAGTAGTATTTAAACAAATATTTAAGCAAATCAGTTGCTTTGGGGGTTTTCAGTTGCTGGGCACTGAATGGATCTATTCCAGTGATGGTGATGTAATGTCACCATGTGGATTTTTGCACCAGGAAGCCCTGGGGCACTGGGGTGATGTCACTGGGAATGATGTGTGGGCTGAACCGTGACCATGGAAGCTGCTTGGAGGGGTGTGTGCCATGGGTGCTCTGGGAAGCGTGCTCTAGGGGCACACTTGCTCACATTATGAGAGCCAGTCACTTCCCCAGGTGGGTCTCTCCAGAAGGATGGGTGGCTTTGTGCTCAAGGCAAACTCGAGTGCAACTGGCCCATGATTTCCCTTGGGAGATCTGCGCTCGCTGAGGGGAGGGATACATTCCTTGTTCAGCTTCCTGGAAATATGGACAGAACACCTCCAGAGTCAGGTTTAATGGGTGTCAACACTGATTCTCTTTTCCCTCTGTCTGATCAGCAGGGGGAGCTCAGGAAGGTCCCAGAAAGAGAGGAAGTGCTGCAGCACTGTGCTCCTCACTGAACCTCTGGTCAGAGCCCTTGCTGGTTGGGAATGAGGGACAGGGAACTCCTGCTGCCACACCTGTATCCACCAAACAAGGCTCCCTGGTGCTGAGGCTTCAACAGGAGCCAGGGAAAGGGGCCACTCTGATGACCAAAGGCTGCTGACACAGTGCTGGGGCACTGAGCTCAGGACCATGAGCATGGCCAGGCAAATGTGGTATCCAGCATTCGTACTGCAACCTGCCAAAAATGTCAAGTTTCCCTGGCCTGCTCCTCTGGAACCAGTTCCTGAGGTACAGTCTGATTTTTTGGTGCTGGAGAAGACACTAATTTGGGGAGTGGGAGTAGACTGGTGGTAAGTTGCCCACCTCCACGTGTCAGCGATGGCTTCATACTGCACTTGTGCACTTGCAAATATGTGGCAGCTTCCCAAACCAATCAGGGCTGTCAGAATCATCCAGAAAACATTTCAAAGTCACAGAATCATAGAATGTCTTGAGTTGAAAGAGACTTGAGGATCAAAAAAGTCTCACTCCTGGCTCTGCACAGGACACCACAAGAGTCACAGCCCAAGAGTGATGTCCAAACACTTCTTGAACTCTGTCAGGCTGGTCCTGTGAGCACTGCCCTGGGGAGCCTGTTCCAGTGCCCAGCCACCCTCTGGGTGAAGAAACTTTTCCTAATGTCCATCCTAAACATCCCTTGACACAACTTCAGACCATTCCCTTGGGTCCTGTCACTGGTCACAGCAGAGCAGAGATCAGTGCCTGTCCCTCCTCTTCCCCTCAGGAGGAAGCTGTAACTGCAGTGAGGTCTCCCCTCAGTCTCCTCCAGGCTGAACAGACCAAGGGACCTCTGCTGCTCCTCATAGACTGAGAGCATTCACCAATATGGATACATTTTTAGTTCCAAAAAATCAACACCTAATTTAATGTTTTGTTACACCTGCCTTGTCTTTTCACCTTCCACCCTAATAAGAAAAATGAATTGGTAAAACTAAAACCTCAGGATCCCTCCCGAAGTCTAAGCAAATCCAAGTGTGTTTTATTTTATTTCATTCTACAATAATGTAATCTAAATAAAGTGCTTGGAAAAATATTCCTGTGGGGATTTTTATTCATTTTGATTTAAAGGCATTCATTTTAAAAGAGAGCTCTCCGAAGAGTATGTGATGTTATCTTATTAGCTGTACTACTAGAGGAACTTCCAGTCAGTGGAGAGGGGTATGCTGCTGTGCTAGTGGCCAATCCATCATTCTTTGGAAGCATTTTTAATTTTACATGTCCCAGTCCCTCCTATGTTACTCCTTTGCTGAGCAACCTCTTACAGTCCTCCTCCCATTTCACCCCTAGATTGCCCAGCTATGGCCAGGGCTGTAATTTGTGGCAGACCACATTCCTGTAGCTCATTTTTCCTCCTTTACTTTTTGTAGGTGGCTGGGGTCCTGTGCTACCTGTTTTCCACCAGCTGCTGAGGAAACAATGAGTTATGGCACTGGAATGGACCTTGGCTTTCAGTAGTTCATCTGCTATTTCTCTATTGAAAAACATGGATTGGGGGCAGGGGTGGTGGTGGAAGGGAAAAAAATCAAAACCTGGATTTGGACAGTTTTTTCTGTTGAAGGACATTGTTCTGAGCAAAGCTGGATGGCTGAGAAGGAGAGGAAATCCTCATGTTGAGTCTGAGCTTGAACAGGGGAAATGCAGTCTTGGGGGGAGCCTGTTTCTGCCAAGGCTTTGTGTCCTTTGCCAAATGCAATCATTGCCCCTTTGGCCCCTCCTGAGAGCTTCAATCATTTCTCCTCCATAATAAGTTTATGTTTCTGGAGCAAAAACTTTCTGAGGACAAAGAGTGACAGCAGATGGGGAAAAAAATCAAGTTTCTTTCTTTGAGCCATTAGAAAACACCTTTCCCTTTTCATTATGATTTCATGAAGAAATATAAGCTATAATGATGTGATGGAAATTGGCATTGAAAAGCCCTGAAATGGGACATCTAAGTGAAAAGGTATCTTTCTTTGCAGTTTCTGCCAGAGCATTGACTTGGCTTGTTTATTTTCTGGTGATGTTTGGGGTCTGATGTTACTCTGTACCATGAGTGAAACCAAAACTCCCCACAGCACTTTTCTGGGGATGTGGTGCCATGCTGGAAAAACATCCTTTGGCTTTTGAAAAGGCAGTAATTTGTACATTCCATTTCTTGCAAAAGTCTTTGAAATTCCCTTTTATGAGGAATGGTCCTCTCCTCATTTCTGATGTAAGGGGACTTTTTAAATGAATGGATTGTTTAGAAGGGACAGAAGTAGTTCTCCTTCCTCCTGCGTTTTTGAAGGCTCTAGACCACCCATGAGCAGCAGAGTTCAGAGGCATCTGATGGTGTTTTGGAACTGTTCTTTGTATTAATTTCTTTCCTTGCTGGCTGCTCTGAAGTAACAGACCCAGCTGGACCTCTGTGTGTTGCTGTTTCAGGACACAGCTCTCCTGGGTGCCCAAGTTCCCAAAGTGATTACAGTACCAGTAATGTATCTGTGCATTCCTGGCATCTTTTAAAAGGACAGTTTAAGAGAAAAGATTCAAGAGGGATCAAGCAAACCAACATGAGTCAGAATGGGTGACTTTGCATCCAAACCAATGCAGGATTTTTCTCCTGGAACTGGAATTGATCTGGCAATGACAAGTTATCTTCTGGCAACTAACTGAAAACCCAGAAAAAGTGATTGCTACTGATAGTGCCTTGAAGACAATACATCTTCCCAGACAGCAGTTCCAGAGGATGCTTTTCCTGGGAGGGAAAGTCTAATGCTGTATGACAAGACCCTGAAAGCTGCCACTCACAATCTTGGAGTGCTTTTGAGACTCCCCTGATGCTTCCTGTAGTATATCAGCATCTCAGCAGGCTTTTCTGCTGGATCTGTGGTCAGGGCTGCAGCACCAGAGGTGCTGGGTCCCTTGTGCACTGGGGAGGGACAAACACCAGCAGCACAAGCAGGGATGAGGTTGGTGAGGAGCTGCCTCTCCCCAGGTCACTTGCTGAGGGCTGGGGCCCACCAGGGAGTGGGCTCTGGCTCATTGGTGAAGAGAGGACAGCAGAGAAGAGGAGAGGAACAGGAAAAAGAGGTCTGAGAATCAGAGAGCTTCTTGAATCTAAGCACCCTGCTTCCCAGGTCCCTCTCCCCAACACCCAGGAGTTCCAAAATCCCTCCCAGCTATAGCCCTCCTTCTGGAGGCTTCTTTGCCTGGTGACACAGGCCATGGCACAGTCTCCAATAGGTTACTAGGTTACTTCGACTTTTTCTGGTCAGGAGTAAGTCCTCTCTACCTTCCACAAAAGAAAAATCTCATTTCTTCTTGGTGTGGTGGAGCTGTATGGCCAACCAGTGGGATGTGATTTACCACAGGCTTATTTATACACTGGCAATGAAATATGCTCTGTTTTCCAGGATGGAAAAATGCCATTTGAATGTGAACTAATTATATTTACTTCCTTACTGTAAATTGCCATTGAAAAGCAAAGCAGCAGTGAGAGCAGTCAATGTTTATGTCTAATACACCCACACGGACCTCCTGCAGTGAAAGGATGAAGGAGTAAATAGTCTCTGAATGTGTCATTTTGATTTGGGCCATTTCTAGTTCATATCAAGCTATTACAGTGACAGAAAACCCCCCATAGTTCTTGACTTGTAATCTGAAATATTTCAATTAAAAATTGCCTAACAGAGATGAAGGGATGAATTGAGAAACCTCATCACAACTAACCCATTTCCACATTTTTTTTAAGAAAATAAATGTTTTGCTGAAAACTGCTTAGCTAATCCCACACACTAGGAGCCTGTAGAGCTGAAACTAAAGTCAGGCTGTACATAAAACCAGACTTTTTCAATAAGAGCAAAAATCTGGGATTGGAAGAAATTAACATGATAGTTTCTATGTGATGGGAAATTTTTGATAAGTGTAGGGGCTTTCTGAATGACATCCTTCCTTCTGGATCAGATAGAAATTCAGAGAAGGTCTTGATGTATGTGATATGAAAGGGGTATTAGATGGCCTGGACATGTCCTGCTAAATGTATAATGTGTGACACTGAGTGCACAAACACACAAATGCAGGCTGTGCTCTGGCCCACGTGCTTGTGATAAAGCAACCCAGGAATAGCATAGGGCTGTCAGTACCCTGAGCTATCAATATCCTGAGCTATCAATGCCCTGAGCTATCAATACCCTGAGCTATCAGTACCCTGAGCTATCAATACCCTGAGCTATCAATGCCCTGAGCTATCAATATCCTGAGCTATCAGTACCCTGAGCTATCAATACCCTGAGCTATCAATACCCTGAGCTATCAATGCCCTGAGCTATCAATACCCTCAGCTATCAGTACCCTGAGCTATCAATACCCTGAGCTATCAGTACCCTGAGCTATCAATACCCTCAGCTATCAGTACCCTGAGCTATTAATGCTCTGAGCTATCAATACCCTGAGCTATCAGTACCCTGATCTATTGATACCCTGAGCTATTGATTCCCTCTTCAGATGATGGCCCTGTCCATGGGGTGAGACTTCTGTCCCTATGCAGCAGCTGTCCCAATTAATTGAAACTCTCTTTTTATGAAAATAGTCACAGGAGATTTTCTTTTTTTTTAAACAGTAGAGAAGCAGAAAGTCCTGAGTTCACTTCCCTGGCATCATGCTGACCAACTCACTGCAGGCCCTTGGTGGGACCAGGGTCCACCAGTGCTTGCTGGAGTTTGTAGCCATCAGTCAGTAAGCTCAGAGTGGAAAAATGGCATCTTGTGTCCCAAGCGTGCTTTGGGGCTGTGAGAGGGTCTGGCAGGACCAGGGAAGCTGGTGTGCAAGGAGCAGGTTTGCCACCACTCAGAGATGAAGCCTCTCCAGCCACTCCTCTCTCAGGGACACTGATAGTGTGGCAGAGGAATATTGTTAGTGAGGAGGTGTTGTCCCCCTGCCCCCCCAAGCTCTGTGACAGCCCTCCAGGCTGTTTGGATCTGGCATTCAAAACAAAACCAGGATGAGGGCTGACAGCCTCTGAGTCCCTCAGGGAAGGATACCTTTAATGACAGAGTTACATGCTCTGGTTCCATGACTGCTGGGGTAACAACGAGGCCTTTCTTTGCAGATACTGCTCCCTCAGGCTTCATCTTCTGGGGCTGAGTGCCAACACCTCTCAAACTCTCTCATGGCTGCAATCACTCCCTCTTCACAGGTCATGGGAGCGTTGGGGTGCTTTGCAAATAGAACTTTCCCAACATGCCTGAAAGGACAGCAGTGTGTTGTTCTGCCCATCTCAGAGCTGGGGGGAAGAAGCAGGGAAAAAACCCATCTCTGCAGCTTTATTTGGGCATGGCATCATGAAATGGTACTGTGTCTGGGCCTTGGCCACCACCCAAGGAGACTGACCATCTTTGGGTGTCTGCCTAGTTCAACAGACAAGACAAATCTAAAAACATAGAGGAAGGGACTTCAGGTATGCAGGGGGATAACAAATGTCAGGCGATTTTAGTGTGTAGATGTGAAATGATCAGTGCACCTTCAATCTCCTGTTTATGATTCTCAGCCTGACTTCAGAGGTGCTTATGTCTCTCTTGAGTGTATAGCTACAGCCAGTGTTGGATATTTAGGATTCAACACTGTGAATAACTGAAGAAATTCTCTGAATCCAAATGCCCTATGAGACCTGCTGCACTGAGTGTGTTGACTGTGTACCCATTGTGCTCATTCAAAATGACACAGGAGTTGGGCACTGGCCTGGGAGAAGGTGGGTCTGGGTTGTTGTAGCTCTGCTCTTAGTCTGGTCAACCACTGATGGAAACAAAGGCCCAGACTCTGATCCCTCTGGTTTCACAACACTCCTTTAGATGTCCAAGCTACAGGAATGTCTAAATACCAAAGAGTAACGAGACACTTAGATTAAAGTCTGTGGAGTGGAGCAACCATAAGGCTTAAGGCAGGTCCTGTTTAGGTCATGGCAACACAGCCTTAATGTTTCATCAAGCAGAGGCTTTTCCCAACCATGCTTGGGAAGAAAAGTGCCATCTGCTGCTCAGAGTGGAGGAAATCTCAAGATATTTTAGAAAGGCTCTAGCCAAATGCTCCTTGTGATAATTGTGAGATGTCTCCTGAAAGTATTGATAATGTGGAAGAATGATATATTTGATTTCTAAGCAAGGTTCTGAATTTATTGCTGATCCTATGGAAATAACAGAACCACGGGTGCGTTCTTGTGTAAAATAAAACTGCTTAGGGCAAAACAGTTATAAAAGCTGGTAGAACATCCATTTGAATGCATGAAATATTGATGGTCTCAAGGTCCAGGGAAGTGACTTGCACTGATTAGCCCAGTGCAGGACTCTGAGTGTTGCTTTTGAGCCATTTGTCTCAAAACCAGCTATCTCCTCTGAGAGAGGGACCTTTGCAAAGTGATTTATAATTGCAAACTTCTAAATACAAGATTGCTCTGGTTGTAAATTTTTTAATCTTTCAACCTTAATTCCATGTCATGTGGTTCTAGTGTTGTATTTTATCTTTGGTTTTATTCACAACATGGCCATAATTTCTATGCTGACCTTCTAACAGTGTATTCATTATGTTTCAAAGGGCACATTGTCCTTCACTGCCTCATAGCAGCAGAGAAAAATAACTTAATGGTGGTGTGTATTTTGAGCAGTCATTGGGCAAAGATGCTTTATAAACATGACACAGTTCATGGTGCAACTGCTCACCATGCCCTGAAAATAATGAGTGTCTGAGATTTTTCAGCCTACAAATTATTTTGTGGCTCAGGTTAGAAAGATCTGAGAATTAGCAAAGTTTTTGGTGTCTTCTAAATCTAAAGTCCTCACCTTGATTGCTGCTCTAAAATTGCTCCTTCTTTGTGCATATGAATCTTTGTAGCCCTGAAAGGCTCAGCACCTCAGACAGAAGCCAACCTTTGCTGCTGCTCTCCCTTTTTGGGGTGAGAGATGAGGTGATTTATTAATGTTGGAGTTGTAGTGGTCTGAAGAGCACAGCTCAGTTCTTGCTATAACTGTTCATTCTCACATTTCACCCACAGAACTTAGAGACATTTTTGAGATCACTCCTGGTTTCTGTCACAGGGAGCACTCTGTTATCTCACGCAGAAAGGAAAGCTTCAGCTGGAGAACTGGAAGCACATTCAAATGCATGCCCTTGTACACATATGTACAAAGACACACACAAAACTGAGTGCTACTCAGTCCTCTAGCCTGAAGATCAGGCACTCCTCTAGAAAATGGGCACTGTGTATTCAACCACAGTAATAACTTAATTTTACTTTGTGGGGGTCCATTTCAAAGAATTTGTAAGACTTTTTGCCTTTCTGCATAATTGTGCTTAAGGATTTTGTGTTCAGCACTGTAAAGCTGCAAATTTAACAAGTTAAGAGTTTTTTACCAAAACACAAGAGCAGCAGTTACTTTGGGGTGGGGAGTTCTGGTGGAACAGAACCCTGCACCTCAGCAAACAACTCTCCTCTCAAAGACTCCTGAGGTTTCTGAGGAGCTATATTTTGCCACATGAATCTGCAGCTTTTGAGAATGTACCCCTGCATTTACAAAAAAAAAAAAAAAAAAAAAAAGTCCATACAAATCAGGGCTTCACTGCTGGTCTCTGCAAGCTGTTCCATTATGTTTAATGTTGTAGTCTTGCCAATTATTCCTTTGTTATTTTTCATTCAATTATCACTGTCGTTTGCCCATGAATTTCAGACTTAACCCGCCCAACATCCGTGTTGATTTACGCAAGCGTTTCTTTATTCAGGTAAAGCAGATGAGTGTGCTGTAGATCTTTCTTTTTGAATAGAGAACAACCAGGAGAACAGATGGCAAAGGGCCTGAATTTCATTTCATGCTGCTTTTTTCCATCACATTATTTTTAGTGATTGATGTTTCATCTGTTTTGTGAATGTATACATAAGAGGTTAAGAAGGTCCTGTGCTATTAACTCATTAATTAAAAGCAAATGAGCTACAGAGAAGCTTCTACACTGATCTGTGACAGGATGCAAGAGAATATTAAGATCATTAATGTTGGAAAAGAAATCTAAGATCATTAAGTCTGGCCATTAGCCCAGCATTGTCAATTCCACCACTAAACCATGTCCATAAGAGCCACATCTTAGCTCTGGCTTCAGCAGAGTTATGGTGATTTAGGTTGAACCAGAGAAAGTGGTCAATAAATGCATCAATGAAATCAGCAAAACCTCCACTGCAATTACTGAATTCGCAGGAGTGAGAAGTAAAATGTTCTGGTTTTGCTGAAAAGGAACCCACTTTTATATCTGAATCAGACCTAGTTTTCTCATTTACCTCATATACAGAATTATGTATAGACTTGCCTGTGGCTTTGCAAATGGGACAGGAAGCAGGGATGCTTCTAACACCTGTGGATATGTATGGATGGGGGGGACAGTGTCTCTGCTACAGCAACCTTGGTCTAGCTGAAAAAAAGTGTTGGACAGACAAGCACAGCTTCCCATGCCTTTTATCTGGGGTCTGTGCTATACTGAGATTGTTTCTTCTGTGCTGTCCTAGAGAGAAAAAGTCATGTGGAGACAGCAACAGTGCTGCAGTTCTGCATTGTGGGACAGAGATAGTTAATTCAGAGCCTGGGGTGAGACACGATTTGTCTGCTTGAAAAAGTCTTAGACCTGCTCTTCACACCATTTGTTTTGATACCTCTGTCCTTCACTACGCCAATAATGAAAAGTTTGGATTTGACCAAGTTTTCCTCGATTGTCTGTAGTTCCCGGGACTTGATCTTCATTACAAATTCTTTCTGGTGTAAAATGATAGTCAGTGCTAAACAGGAGCCTATTTAATGAAATATTAGAGGGTTGATATCCAGTGTTTGATTAACATTTGCTGTATATTGTCTTTTTGGATGTCCCATTTGGGCTGCAAGTCAAAGGCAGATAATTTCCAAGAACCAACAGTTGTGATTCTGGCACTGATTTGTTTAGGAAGTGGTTGCTTGGTTGTGGAAGTAGGTAAACTCTGTCTGAGATACATCCTTTAAATCTTACTCATGAGCAGCAACCTGATCTCCAGATGTCCTCCAAAGGTTCCTGCAACTCTGTGACACATCTGGGCTCTGTCTGTCTGCCCATGACTGCTCTCAGCTCAGCATCACTGGCTTCTCACAATGAAGCCTGAAGTTAGGCAGCCTGCATTCAAGTAATGAGCTGCTGAAAAATTAATCCACTCTGACAAATTAACAAAAATAAACTTTGGACCCTTCTCAGGTCTGTGCTGAAAACACCATTTGAGCTAAGCAGTGTCAGCTCTCCAGTGTTAATCATAAGCAGAAAAATATGCCATGGCCATCATTAAATAGGCTGTTCCCTTAGTTTTCTCTCTTTCAACTTTTCCAAAGGCAGAGCCATGTATGCAACTTAGTGGCATTTCCCTGTATGTAGCAAGCAATTTATAATGCTCATCTTGAGCTGTGAGGGAAAAAAAATGTTTTAAAGACAGAGGTGTAAAAACAGAACTAAGGAGTTATGGGCACTACTTAAAGTGATCAGTGCTTTTGTTTAGGCTGAAAGAAGTGAAGTGCTCTGAATAATAACCTTGAAATTGAGCTGGTGCAGGAAAAATGCTTTACCAGAGAGTTACTCTCAGTCTATAACTGTTGAGTCAGATTGAGCTTTGGCTTGTAGCAGTGTGTTGGAAAGTTTCTCATTGTTTTTCCCACTCTCCTCTTGTGAAGGGTCTAGAAGATGCAGCCATAATGTGTTTTAGGCATTGCAATTCCCAGCTCTTAGCTAACATATAATCTAGGTGAATTCCCAGCCCTGAGTAGGTGTCTAGGTCTCTAACAAAGTATCCATCTGCAGCAGTGCCTCCTCATCACTTACCTGCTCTAGGACTTCATGTTCAGAAGACATTTGTATTCTCTGAGGACTGTCTCATTGTCTGACTTATGTCTGGTGCCACACGATGCTTGGCACCATCTTGCAAAGATTCAGGGTCAGGAGAAGTTGATTGCTGTGGTCCTTGCCCTGTGGCATCCTCTGATCTTGCACCAGGGGTTGGAGAGAGGTGGTCACAAGTGTGAATTTTGTGAGAACAAGAGGCAATGTATGGTCCTTAGATATTTTGTCCAAGTGTAGCAGAACCTCTGAAAGGTGATTCAGCTCATCCTGAGGTTGGGCAGAACAGATTAATTATTCTCTGAGGACTTTTCTGGGCCCCCCCCAAGCCCTTGAGTCTTCAATGTCCAGTTTGTTCCTGGTCCAAGAAGGCAATGCAATGTCTCAGCACTTTTGCTTGGGGTCAGTGAG
Source organism: Nicator chloris (assembly GCA_013400495.1). Taxonomy (NCBI): domain Eukaryota; kingdom Metazoa; phylum Chordata; class Aves; order Passeriformes; family Pycnonotidae; genus Nicator; species Nicator chloris. The sequence continues at coordinate 26,796 of WAAE01018193.1, read as the reverse complement.
AGAAACCTGAGGCTCTGGAGAACTTTGGATGGAGGTGGTTCAGAGAGAGCCCCAGGGCACCCTGAGGATGAGCAGAGTTATATGTTCAGGGTAGGAACCTACTTCTCCCTGCAGCTCTTGTCCCCATTACCTCACATTTTGTAGCGTGACCCCAGAGGATACGGAATCCAATGCCTTTGGCAAATGTTGCATTTGCATTAATATTTTAGCAAATAAAAGAGAGGAAAAACTTCATAGATGTTGCACTGAATCATCAGGCTGGTGTAGCAACGTGGAGTTTCTACATAAGTGACATAATTAATTCTGACTAAATGAAGCTACATTTCTAATTAGATTTGAGTTTCTCCGTGTCTCGTATTGCCTGAGCTTTTGGAGCAAGACTTTGCCATTTAGTGCATTTAGTGCTAAGGGCAGCTTAATCCTGCCAGAGAGGCTCAGGCTATGTTTTCTTCACATCACTTTGCTTTGGTTCATCTTTTACGATTTCGTTTTTAAAAGAGGTTTTGTTTTTTTTTTAATTTAAAAACAACGAATAAAAGCTGAAAAAAAACCAGTAAAGAAAAAAAGATTTAAGGCAAAACTATCTGGGTGAGAAAGCACAGCTTGCATGTCTGCTGAGAAGCAGTTTAAGGTTGGACATCTGCCTTGTAATAGGTTGCGTCTGGACACAAAATGCCAGTGTTCACCAGTAAGCCTCAAGAAATGCAAAGAGCCTAAGCATAAATTTTTTAAGGTCTTGTATAAATCATGCATTTTATTTCCAGGTGCTTTTAGTCCTGAAAACAGATCTTCCCCCTCCTTTGGGAAAGAAACTAAACAAGACAAAACAAAACCCCAGAACATTCCTGTGGAGATTAAAAAAAATCATAGTACTTTATTAAAAAAGAAAAAAGTTATGGGAAAACCTGATTATTTCTGATGAGCTCTGGCACTGGAATGTCATAGCTCATTTTATCTAATGGGCAGAAAATATTTCACCTCTGGAGGACTCCTCAGCTCCCAGTGTTAACTTTCCTGAGGTACCTGTGAGAAAGCAGCCTTCCTCCTCACCCCTAGACAAGAGACATGGACTTTACTGATGGAGTAAAAAGAGTTTTACAGGCAGATCCTCTCCGTGTGTCCCACACAGAGGGGAATCTCCCTGCTGGGACTTCCCAAGGATCCTGGGGTATCCTTAGTTTGCCTTTAGCAGCTCCACCCATAGCAGCAAATAAAATGGGGAGGAGCTGCTTTTGTCTCTGAGGCCAATTTGTGCCATTTAAGCTTGTATTAATCCTTCTAATCCCCAGTCCAGGATGGCTGAATCCAAATCACCCACTGGTCCCCGTTCTAACCTGTGCCTCAAGCCCTGAGATCATCCCAGGTCTGACCTGTGCCAAGGGGGATGCCAATAATCCAACAGTGTGGGTGGCTGAGTGGCACTTTTGAGGCCCCATGTCCTCCCTTCATTTAGTTCATTAAGACAGAGAATGAGTCCTGGCAGGTTCAGAGACAACAAGAAGGCAGCATAACCTCTCTGGGTGCTCAGATACAACTCAAGCACTAATTCCTATTCCTGGGAATCTCTAAAGAGAGAGGTGGATCCAGACCCTCTTCCCTTGGAGGGGTTGCACATCAGTCTAAGGCAGCAGCTGCCTGGGTGACTCTCCATTGTTGGGATTCTTCAGTGGCCTGCAAATCCAGTGTGACTCAGATCATCTCTTTTGCCCCCAGACAATGAGGGGAGGAAACCACAACCAGAGGGGAAAGAATGGGGAGAAATTCCCACGTCTTGGTTTGTCCAGCCCCTTACAGTGAAAGGAAGGATAGAGGTGATACCAAGAGGAGCTGTCTGCAGAATAAGCAGGCATGGAGGAGAAGGATAGATGAACCATCAGATGAGGTTTAGCTTAATCCCCAAAGGGCAAAGCTCCAACAGCTTGGGGCATTGGGATCACATTTAGCTGTGAAAGTGTTTGAATGAGTTAATCGTGGCTAAGCGCCTTGTTGAGGATTCAAAATCTTTTCACTAAAAAGCAGATCATGTTAATCCAAATAAATTTCTCAAATCCACTTTTATTCAGATTATCAAACTTTAGGGCACATTAACTGTTGTCTAGCATGGATGTGCAGGCTAAATGGGAGCTCTCCCCTCGTTAAATCTTTTCAGCATCTGCATTGAGGGACAAAGCAGTGTTTGGATTAACTTTCTCCTTTCATGCTCTCTCATTTTTTGGGCTGATTTTGTATCAGTTATGAGGATGGCCTGGCACATGATCTTTTGGAGATGTTTTTGGCAGAAGGGGGATGAATCACCTCAAAGGAGCTGTGAATCACGTGAATTCATAACTTTCTTCAAGCTTCCTTTTTACAATCAGAACAAACCCGGTGTGAAAAACGAAGTTCACTTTCCTGGTAAAATTTAAAGAGTTTAATTAAAAGGNACCTGGAAGCCACATAACCTTGTCGATCTGTGAACAGGCACTCAAACCCAAGCTGTTTGAGATCTGATTCTGGATGGTCATCTTCTGGAACAGACAACATTTGCAAGAGCTTAACATCATGACCAAATAGCTTTCATATCTGGAGAAGCTGTCAGATTTATAGTTTTTTGAGCCAAATTTCGTATTGATTGGAAGTACTGATCTGGCTTCTTTTAATACTCCAGTCCTGTAGACTAGGGGAGAAGGACTAAAAATTTCCTCACTACCTAATGTACTGTAAACAATTTATTTAAAAGCAAACGTCCAGATGTGCTAAATAATGCAATGGCCTTGTCCAAAATTCTCATTTTTGGGGCCTGCATGAATAATGCACACTAAAATAAAATGGACAAGAATTTCTAAGTTTGTTTAGAACCGAATTAAGTGCTTATAAATTAAAAAACATGGTTGTCATTGCTGGTTTGGGAGCTGAAATATTCTGGAACACCAAACAAAATGAATCACAAACATTCCATGTCCTGAAATAAGCATCTGTAAAATGTCTGCATTAGCATTACTATTATGAATTCAGTCTGAAGACACTTTCAAGCCAGAAGGGGCCACTGGATCCACTTGACTATCTCCACAGCACAGGGTGTAGAGTTACACTGAATGATTCCTGTCTTGAGACTTCAGGCCCTGGCTAAGCCAAAGCAAAGGGAGGCAAAGAAGAAAAGATTAATATTTGCAATGGCTTGGATGAGAATAGAGAGAGGAAAATTTGAGAAGTGGGGGGACATGAAAGGTGGAGCTCCAGATCAGTGTCTGAAGGTCACTCAGCATATGTTGCTTTAAGGTCTAAGGTGCAGCAATTGACCTGCAAAGCAGGGCAGAAAGTATTTGTGTCTGTGGCCATCAGTCACACTGCTCAAGCTACTGCCTCTTCCCATCTTTGACTTACTGCTGGGCAGCCAATTCCTTTCCCATGAGCCATCAAATTGGAGCAATAAATCTGAATTGTTTCTGGGATCAATTGACAACCTCATGCGGGGAGAAGGAAATCCTCTTAATTTCCCTTTCACTGAAGTCACATAGTCCCCATAACTGGAAGCTGAAATTAAGGATGGGACTACACCAGAGAGTTCAGAGCAGGATGTGAGTTTCTCCAAAGCATGGGAGTGTTTGTAGGCAGGCTGAGCCAGAGATGTAAGAAATGAACATATCAGGAAATATATTCTGGATATCTATTTTGGAAATGTTCATTGTCACTGCAAATTGCCAGACTGACAAAACCTGCAGGTTCCACAGGATGTCCCTGCAGATGTATTTCAGAAATGCCCCACTGGCTTTTTCTTCTACTTGAGAGTTCCCCTCCCGCTCTGTTCCTCTGTGGAAGTTCTCATAGACAGCTGGGAACTGATGGGAACTTTTGTGTTGTAGATCCAAGGCTGAGACCCCACGGTCAAATGATTAAACTAAATCATCAAACACCAAACCTCTTCATCACTCATCTTGTTTCATTAGGCTTGTGGTTTACTTGAAAACCACAAATGGAAAATGGAGATTGACAAAAACAGGGGGAAAAAAAAGGAAGAAAATGGACATTTATGCAGACGCAGAAACTAGGCAGATCTGTTGAGAGGTTCCTTCTGACTCTTTTTCAGAATATAATTGGAGACACTTTCCTTACCCTCACAATGCATAGGTGGAGGTGGTCCAAAAGAGATTCAGCTGCTCCTGGTGCCAGACCAGTACCCTGATAAACTTTTTCCCTACCTGGGCAAAGGGAGGGTCTGGCAGCTATGGGGGTGTCTGCCACAACACTCCTGGGCTCTCACTTTATCCTACTACTTACTAGGACACTGTAGTGAGAGAAAATCTCAACCCAGCTGCAGCAGCAACCAAAATATCCAAGGCAGGCAGGAGAACCAGGACTTTTATTCCTATCCTATAGATAGGCAAGGGAGACCTACAAGATGAAAGCCAGCTCTATCCTGGGCTGCATCCAAAGCAGGTGGGCTGCAGGTGAGTGGGGGAATCTGTCCTTCTGCCCTGCTGAGACCCCACCTGCAACAGCTCTGGGGTCCCCAGCACAGGATGGACATGGACCTGCTGGAGAGTCCAAAGGTAGGACAGCTCTGTGAGGGAGGGTGGGTGGATGGATGAAACACCTCTGCTGTGAAGAAAGGCTCAGAGAACTGGATTGTTCAGCCTGGAAAAGAAAAGGACTAAGGTGACCTAATTGTGGCCTTCCAGTACCTGAAGGGAGCTGACAAGAAAGAACAAGACAGACTACTTACAAGGGCCTGGAGTGACAGGATAAGGGGAAATTTTTTCAAACTGGAAGACATCAGGTTTAAATTGGATGTTAGGAAAAAATTCTTCCCTGTGAGGGTGGTGAGGCACTGGAAAAGGTTGCCCAGAGAAGTTGTGGAGGCCCCAGAGATGTTCAAGGCTGGGTCAGAAGGGGCTCTGAGTAACCTGAGGGGTTGGAATTAGATGATCTTTAAGTTGTATTCCAACCCAAACCATTCTGTGATTTTATGAATATATTGGATCCAAGCAACTGGGAGGACTCAGAAAACCAGTGACCCACGTTCCAGCTGGCAAACCAACACCTGATTCCCACTGGTGCTTGTGGAAATTCAGTGCCTATGTTATGGAAAACAACATGCTGAAATATGCCCTGACCTGAGCTAACCTGCAGAGCCCTGGCCCAGTGCCCCAGCTGCAGGGTCACTCTCTGCTGTTTGGTTAAGTCCCAATTTCTGTGTCCACAGACCTGATGCCACAGGCACTCAGGTATGGCCATGCTGGCACGCAGGTGCAGATCAGCCTAAACCTTTCACCCCAGCTTGGCTTCAGCCTCTTGTAGCACTAAACCATCTCATGGCCCCTGCTTACAAACAGGTCCTCTTTTTCCCCCCTGCAAGAAACTCCTGTTCAGTGTTTGGTCCTCTGGAGCTGCTGTCCTGCAGCACTGGTTCTGTTCCACTTCAAAAGCCAGCTAAGAAATATTTCTCTAGTGTCCTCTCTGTGCCTAATGCAATTTATTAAGTTATGCTTCAAACATTTCGGATCACAGTTGGGCTGCAAAACATTACACAAAATAGGAGCATTTTGCTCGCTGAGCGCACAAGATGTTTCTTTGCTCATGGGATTCTTTGTCACGTTTGGGGTGTCTCTTGTTCAGTTTATATTGATGGGCAAATATCCTTGTTCTTTTATTTTGATGTAGATTGTTTCCTGGACCAGTCCCATATTTTAACTCTGTAACAGGAGAGTAAGTGGAAGCCAAGAAACTGATAAAATCTCCCTTTGATCCTGGTGAATTTCTGAGGTGTTTTCTTCTTTCTTTCTTTCTTTCTTTATTTTTTTTTTTTTTTTAATATTGTGGCTAGCAGTCCACATTTAGTGCCACACTGTTTGATATTGAAGAAGCCCTGACTGGGCTTTGCTTTGGTTAGAGACAGGAGGATGCCTGGAAGGCAAAGGGGAGGTTTCACTGAAGTTCATGGATATGTCCAGTGTGCAGGGATCACATGGACACACTGGAACAGCAGAGAGCTGACTTTTACTATGTGTAAAAATTGTCTGTCTTCAGGTTTGAGTTGAGATTTGGAGAACCTTTCTCTCAAAGCTGGACAGCTTGCAATGGGATGGCTGCAGAGGATTAATTGGATATTAGGAACCAATTCTTCCCTGTGAGGGTGGTGAGGCCCTGGCACAGGTTGCCCAGAGAAGTTGTGGATGCCCCATCCCTGGAAGTGTTCAAAGCCAGGCTGGGTGGGGCTTGGAGAAACCTGGCATAGTGGAAGGTGACCCTGCCCATGGCAGGGGGTTGGAATGAGGTGATCTTTGAGGCTCCTTCCAACCCAAACCTTTCTGTGGTTCTATGATTTGTCCCTCCCTGTGTTGAACCCCCTTTGCACAAACACCTTGTCCACCCATCTGACTGTGCCTGAACATTCCTGGCATCACAAAATCCTGGCTTATAGGGTAAAACAGCAGTGAATTCAGCTTGCTTTGAACACCAGGCTGTGGTGACACAGAGGCTGTGCAGGACAGGGCAAAGAGCACAGGGTGGCAGATTTTTCAGCTGAGATCATTGTCTCACCTTGATCAACAAGGTTTTGGCACAGGTTGCTCCTGCACACTGCAGGGTGGAAGACAAAATAGAACCACTGCAGGGTGGAAGCCAAAGTAGAGTTTGTTGAGGCTGCCCTCAAATGTAGATGCACCTCATGCTTGCAAACATCACCCTTGGATGCAGGCAACATGCATCTCCCAAAACTTGCTTTGCCCACACAAGCTCAGAGGGTCATATCCAAATGTCCTTGCTATGTAGGAGAAAGTAGGACAGTGGATGGAAGATGTCCCCAGGCATGGTGGCTTTTCCACAGGCTGCTCTTTTGGAGCTGGTGAAGTTCACAGAGCTCTGCTGGGGGGAAGAGGAGTGAGGGGGATGCAAGTGAGGCTGCCATATGGGGATGTGTGTAATGCTAAACATGTGCACTGATCTTTCCAGTTATTCACTGGAGAGCAGAAATGTCGTGCTCCTTGCGAGGCGGGGCAGGAGGGGCCCCACGCCTGAGCTGGAAGCAGAGCCAGGGCCCATAATGGAGTCCAGAAGACGAACTTCCGTGAATCAAAGGCTTGCATGTTTATTTACAGCACTGCCAGCAGCGGGGAGGCCGCCCCAACAAGCTCATAAACATATTTACAGGGATTTCACAGCAAGGTTTGTAAGGAACAATAAAGCAATCACTCAGCACCTCTGTTTGGAGCTCTTTATGACAAGGAGCCTTACCCAGAGCTGTGAGGCCCTGGCTGAGTCACTCTACAAGGCCTCGGACCCAGCCTGCTGTACTGAGCTTTATTGCTTTTCTCCCCCAGAAGTTTTCCCAATTCCCTCTGCTCCTGTAAGGAGCTGACCTGTTCTTTAACTCATCTGGGGTGGGGATAAGGATAACTCAGCTGCCCTTCCTTCTCCAAAGTGTGGAAAGGCATCTGCCTTCTACATGTAATGTCTGAGTTTTCACATTTTTGCAGATGTGTGTGCACCATGTCCAGTCTCCTGTAACCATCTGCTCTCCAAACACCAGCACTCACCAGGGAAGCCTGAGAAACCCCCAGGTGTTCTCCCAAAGATTGTAAATCCATGGCCCTTGGTGTTTGCATTGGTACTTTACTGAGCATCTTATTTCCATAGCCCTTTCCTTCACCTCTGGGCTCAGAAAAAGGAACCAGATTAGACTATTCTAGTCAAGTTTCCAAGTCCAGGGGATACTTTCTTTCTGCATTAATTGTTTTCCTCGAGGGAGACATGATACCAGAGGTAGAAAATCCCCCAGGACTTGGCACCATGGTGGCACCAGGAGGAGTGGATTGAAGCAATGCAGGAGCACAAAGGAAGGAGAGCAGAAAAACCAAGCGGGAGGACTGCTTTCCTCCTTCGTCCATCCCTGAGCTGCTGGCCATCAAAGCACAGACTTCTGCCACCTCAGCTTGGCCAGCAGCCTCAGCTGCTGCGTGGAGCCTTTGCAGCCTGTGCAGGGCTCCTCCCTCTGCAGGGCATGAGAGTTAAAAGAGACTGTAGTGGTATTTTTAGCAAAGAGCACAAAAGTATGTGGGAAGGGTCATGAGTTGTCCCATGGAACAGCAGCTGTTTCTCAAGACATCACGTAGGAGGGCTGATGGTCTGGAGGAGGAATGCTGCCAGGCTCTGGCATGGACAGAACCCCTGGGAAAGAGCTGGTCTCTCTGCTGTCTTCGAGGACAAGTGCTTAGAATAAAAACAAACTGAAGGGTTTAAGTGGTCCCAAGCAACAGGCAAGCTGGGCCCATTGCAGTTTGGATATTCTCCATTAATGACACAATTCAGTGCCCCATTTTCTTTCATTTTGCTTCTACAGCATCCAGCTGGTAGCATGACCTTCTTAGACCTTTAAAAATGGCCTGTGTATGAATAGGAAGAAAGGATTTCAGCCAAGTTTTTATTCTGACTTCTAGCTGAGGAATCGTTTGGGTTACTGGGCTGGTGCTTGGTTTCCTGAACTGATTGTTGGTGCTCTTCTCTTTTTAGAGAAGAATGTGGTGGTGGCAATTTTTGGACCTAAGGCTGGAATCAGAGCTGGGAATGAGAGGTTAAGGGCCGTGCAGATGCTCCAGACTTAGACAAGTCTAGTCCTGGCTTTGTGAGTCATGACCCTGCTGGGAATTTGGGTTCAAGCTCTGTGTAGTCTCCTCTAGCATCCATGGTTCTGTGCAGAGTCAGCTTATGGCATACCTGAGCAGAGAATCATTTAATCATTACAGCTGCAAAAGGCCTCCAAAGTCATCTTGTCCAATAATTAACCCAGCACTTCCAAGTCCACCACTAAACCACGTCCCTCAGTGCCTGATCCACATCTGTGGAATACCTCTGGGGGTGGTGACTCAGCCTGTTCCCTGGGAAGCCTGTTCCAGTGCCCGTCAACCCTTTCAGTGATGAAACTTTTCCTAATATCTAATCTAAACCTGGTGCAACTTGGGACCATTCCCTGTTGTCCTGCCCCTTGTTACCTGGGAGAGAGACTGAATCCCACCTGGCTCTTGTGCTTCATCTGTTTTAGTTGTGTCCAAAACCCCTGGGGGCTTTTTCATGCTGCATTTGGGGCTGTTACTGCAGTTTCCAGCTAAAAGTTCTTAGCTGACAACTAGCATCCATGGAGTCACATATGGAAGTTTGGGGAATGCCAAAAAAAATGCACTATTTTGAAGGTCCTTTTCTGACTTGGGTTCAGGGTTTGAGGACATCTATGGGTGTCTGTGATTTCTAGTTTCTAGGTATCTAAGCAACCTGAGCAAACTCACAGTAAATCACTAGTAAAATACTATCGGAGACACATCTCTTGTCCCTGCTCTTTGCAGGAGCAGTTGGACTAAATGACCTTTCAAGGTCCCTTCCAACCCAAAATATTCTATGGTTTAATGAATTGGGTCCCCTTAAATAAGCTGAATGTGCCAGGAGTTCTAAGATGGGTGTTGATTACAAGCAAGGGTCTTATACACCATTTGGATGCATACTCTTTGAGAAGACAATTTCTCATTAAATTCTCCCCAAAATATCCGTAGTATTATCCGTCTTAAGAAATGGTACAGTCGTGTTCGGAAAAATGTCCTGAAATCCTGGTTTGTTCCCCCTCCCAATGCTGCCTTTATTTTGAATTATTATTGATATGTTTGATGATTGGGCGGCTTTGCTTTCATTGCTCTGCTAAGGTTTCCCTTGTTTTCCTGCATTTTTCATTGATTAGGTGCCAGTGAAGTGAGGAGTGGGTTATTGATGTGAAGAGTATCAGAGAGTATTAAATTTAAAGCTGTTCAAAGGGAAACAATTTGGGCAATTTCTGTTCCATTATGAAATTTAGAGCATTGAATTTTCATCCCAGAAGGGACTGGAAAATAAAAAGAGGAAATTGTGAGAAATTTTTGCTAGAGAAAAATGTCTTGTCAGCTGCTTCACCCTCTACTGAGGATTCCATTCAATTCTGAAAGAGCAAACATCTTCTATTGAATGTCACCCGTCAAGGATTTCCTTGGAGGCTGCAAATGCCTCCTTTGGAGTTTGAGAGCTGTGAAGAAGCCAGTTCTGCAAGTATTGTTGAACTGGAGGTTCACATTTTACAATCATTTTTTAGAAGTCCCTATTCTCCCTCTGGGAACCCTTGCAAATATTTTAGGAGCAAGAAGACATTTGGCCAAGCAGCCAAAACCACAAAGCTGCATGGAGGCCAAGACCCCTCAGGTAGCAGCTCGTTCACTCCGGGGTTGTACGAACTGTGATTTAAATTAAAAAAATAACAACTTGCTTCCTGAGGTCTGCTGAGGCATTGATACATCCTCTCTCCTCCTTGGAGTGAGAGCACAAGCCAAACAAAGGTGAGAAAGTACAGTCTCCCTGTGCATCTCGTCTGCAGAGGAGAATAATTGTTGCCTAAATTCAGTTTAATCAGCACTCTGTCCCTCGGTCCCAGGCTTTGCTCTGTATCAGCCAACCGTAAAACCCTGAAGAATGGGGAAAAAAGGTATTTTTGGCTTTTGAATTGCATAATCCTTCAGGTGAGGTGTTCAGCAGATGACGGTGCAGAGGGGGAAGCAGTGGAACTGGCTGTGCAGCTCATCCCACGGCGCAGCTGAACGTGCTGAGCCCTGAGAGCCGTGGTGTTAATGGGCCATAGCACATGGGAAGTGAGCAGGGTGAGTGATAAGGTCTGGATCTGGGGTCTGACAATTCCCTCAGGTGCCTGAAAGATCCAGAGTTTCTGCCTGAGCTGTTAAAGGATCTGCTGCAGGAGACAGACTGCATGATGATTAGAACCATCTGTTCTTCACTCTTGCCACAGCAAATTCAATATTAAGAACTCACAGGGGTTCCAGCGGGGTCCAAACCCCCTATTTATATATACCTGATATATACCACATACAGCACATCCATTTCTGACCAGCTTCCTCTGGCAGCCTTTTGGTGGCCTGGGGCTCATGCCAGGCAAGAAGGACTGTAAAGTGCTCTGCCAGTGTGTGACAGGCCACCAAAAAGGATCAGTAAACTCTGCAAGCCCTGGAGAAGTTATGTCCTGTGTGACCCTGCCCCAGTTCACTAAATCCTGTGAATAATGTCAGTCATGGCTGGAGCTCCTCTTGCTTATTCCCATCACAAGAGGGAACCCATGGTTCATGGCTTGCTCATGGCCACAGAAACCACCTGGGAAATCCATTTCCACGTTTGACTAGCAGAGCTAGGAAGATGGGAAAGGGCCATATCCCTGTTTCCCAGTCTGCAATGTCAGGCTAGTCATAGAATCATAGAATAATTTGGGTTGGAAGGGACCTTTAAAGGACACCTAGTCCAATCCCCCTGCGATGACCAGGGACATCCTCAGCTAGATCATGCGGCTCAAAGCCCCATTCAACCTGCCCTTGAATGTGTCCAGGGATGGGGGAATTTCTACGTCCCTGGGCAATCTGGGCCAGAGTTTTGCCATCCTCAATGGAAAATCTCCTTCCTTACATCTAATTTAAATTGCCTCTCTTTCAGTTTAAAACCATTACCACTTGTCCTATCACAATAGGCCCTGTTAATAATTGTCAACACCTTTCCTGTAGACCCCCTTGAGGTGCAGGAAGGCTGCTATAAGGTGTCCCCAGACTCTTCTGCAGGCTGAACACCTCCAACTTTCTCAGCCTTTAATCATGGGTGACTGTGTTTGTCTCCTTTATTAAAAGAAACAAAAACCAAAACAAACAAAGAAAAAAGAGGAAATCCACCCAAGATGTCTAAGTTTTTGGCTGCAGGAGGCAGCATATCTGTTAGCATGCTTTTGACCATGCACCAGTGAGGTTCCTTCCATTCACTGCTGACCTCAGGGGGTCCCTGCTGGTGGCACCACCGGGGCTTGTGCAAACCCCAGGAGCTTTTTCCCATTTTGTGTTTTCCTGCCTGCCATATCAGCACTTTCTGCCTCTGTGTTGCTGTCTTTGCACCCTTCTCCAGCAGTTCCCTGGCAGGGACCTTCAAACAGAAAATCCTCTGCTCTGCTGGTTGTGGAAATGCCCTGTGCCCTGTGTAATAGATGGCTCTGATCAACCTGCAGAATAGCAGACACTCAAGAAAAAAGCCTGCTCCCAGATGCATAAACATGGATTATCTGTAGTCCAGGGGGAATAAAAAGCTGTTGGTCTGTGCTGTGCATCATGACAACACCCCTCAGAAGCCACCTGGACACCCAGAGATCCAAAGCATGAAAACCAGCACTGCAGTGAAATGATGCCAAGCAGATTAGGAAAAACTAGAAACTACCAAAATCCAGTGCTTAGAGGCAAGCACTGAGATCCATATGCAGGCAGCTAAATGAGTGATTTCACAGTTGGAGGTATTGAGCATCCAAAGTGGCCATGAAAGAGGATGATATAAAACTGAAGTGCAGATTCAAACAGAGCTGAACACCTACTTGATTGTGCTCTTATCTGCTAAATCAGAGCTTCTATTGCAAAAGAATTAGTGTCCCCATACTTAATGCATGTTATTCAACAGAGCAAATTACTCTGTTCCCCCAGGTCTTATTAAGAGCTAAAAGCAATTTCAGCAAGTTACCAGATTGAGAAGGCAGTGGCTCTGACAGAAAACATGAGAAACTGCTTCTTAGCTCATAGAGAATAACATCCATGATTTTAATAATTGTTTCACCTGCTGCATTACTTTTTGTAGTTCAGTAGTTTGATAATAAACTATTTTCCCTGTTTGGTGATCCAGGCTTGGCACTGAGAAGTGGGTAAGATTAAAAATGAGGGAATTCTAGTTAGATTGAGCATCTTCCAGCCTGCCTTGGGCTCTCCACTGCCTTACTGATTTCAGAAAGCCACTCATTCATGGTGGGGTTTAGATCCAGCAAGAATGACTAGCTATGCCTCTAAAGCAATTCAAATTAAAACAGGTATCTGTAGGGACAGCTAATGGCTATGTCAGCTCTCATTTTCCTGGAGAACAGGATTTTCCCACACCACCTTTTTTCTGCCCAGCTGCTTTGAATTAAAGCCAGCTCTTCAAGAGCCCATTTTTCTCTCCCTGGTACCAGTGTAAATCAAAAGCTAACCCTGTTAATGTCACTGGTGTAAAATTGGAGGAAATGAGAGAAGAATTAGCCTGGGGAAAATCTAATTTGCTTCTTGTGCTCTCTCTTTCCAAGTTCAATCTAGATTAAAAATACTCACCAATGTATACAAATGGGAAACCAGCACAGCACACCATCTGTCTGGGAGTGGAAAAATCAGGACTTTTTCTCTACCTCCCAGACTTGTTATAAAGCAAACAAAAATGGACAAATCACTTCAGCAGTTTCATGCTAAGAAAGCACAACAAGAAAGCTGCACAATATCTATGGCTTGCAGTTCAAGGCATCTGGTACAAGGCAGGCTTTGGAGTTAACTGAAACCTGGGATCTGCAGGGTTAATGGGTGTTTATGTAAGCACCAGAAGCTGTCATTTTAGTTCTTAGTTCTCTTCCATGCATATTTGCTGTGGCCCACATGTACAATAGAGCTCTTTTCAGAGATGACATAATGTACAGTTTTGCAAAAAAAAAAAAAAAAAAAATAAGGGGGGTGAAAGTTTTCTTTTCATCCTGCCAATGGGAAATGTGTCTTATGAGCTGCAGCAAATTACTGCCTGGAGGCAGAACAAGGTCTTTGTAATACTTTGGTGCTAAAACAGGTACCTAGTCATCTATCCAGCAGGGTCTCACATAGCTGTATCCTCTGGAGAGAGCTGGATGCCTTTGAACTTTCTTTCCCAGCAGTGCTGCTTCATGGAGTTACACTCTAGAATGCCATTCCCCTCTCAGGAGGTCTGCTACAGCTGCAGCACACGTTTTATGGGTTCTGCAGAAAGAAATAGTCCCCCAGAAAATACAGTAGCTACATTCAGGTGGGTGTTTTGCTAGCCTGTGTTTTCCAACAGCCACTGACAAATGTGAATGCTGTGGTTGTAGCAGGGCACGCTCAGTGCATCTTTCTCCTTATGAGGAGCTTGACTGCCATAAGTCACATTTTTCAAACAGAATTTGGGTGAGCTGGAGGGGGAGGAGGTGACCAGTATAAGGAGTTTAATGCCTTCCATGAGGTTAAATGCAAGGGGTGCTTGACATGGAATACATATATTTGATGCTATGTCTCTGTGGGACAAAGCAGTGCACAAGAACTGGAGTCATCCCAGGGACTGGGGAAAATGAGGCCAGACCCAGACACTTCCAAGCCCTAAGTCACACAGACTCTTCAGGCTTTGTCTGTGCCATGAAAAGGTGAATTTTCCTGCAAAGCAGTTATTCAGGCAGCTGGGCTGGGGTGCCCTGCTCCAGCCTGGCCTCACACTGCATGTGATGGATACAGCCAGAGGGAGTGGGATGGCATTTACCAGAGCAAAGTTAACCCCTGGGAATATATCAAGGGGTTCATATCACAATGGAGAAAAACCACCCAACCTGTTCTTTCTGATGTATTTGTGTAAATAAATACCTAACTTGGAAGAAAAAGATGCTGAATGAAGTGAAAATGGTCTTTGAAGTCTCCAAGGGCAGAGTTGTTTTAGCAATTGTGATCTAAGTACATGACTGGGGCAGAGTTTGTGGACAGAGATCTTAACTGGCCCTGCAAGACTTGTCTCACTCAAAAATCACAGCACTTAACATTCCTGTCAGTGAACCAGCCCTGATCTCTCATTACTGGGTCACGGAGTGGGAGTGAAAATCCTTTCATCTTGCTATGGCTCAACTTGATTTTCTGAGATTCCAGTGGATTATTAAAGTGACCAACGGTGCAGCCTTAGTGATCTCTACCAGCCTTCCCTTGCACAGCTCCGTGGAGCCAAGAATTGGCTCCCCACTGAGGAGAGAAACTTGAGTTTCTCTTTGTCCCACTGTGTCCCACAGCAGAATGCATTTCTCAGGGAGGGAGAGCTGGGTGTCTGTTTGTTTGCTTTGAAACTGCACTTTCTTAACCCAGCCTGGATTCAGTAGAGCAGGTTGTTTAAGCTTTGTTTCCATGAACTGGTTGTTACTGTGATCTTTTTAAGAGCTCTGAAAGCTTGTCAGTGTTTTCTGATATTTTCTCATAAAGGCGTTGGTTCTCCCAACATCTCTTTCCAACATTTTACACAGCATAAATTCATGGTCACAGAGTGGTTTGGGTTGGAAGGGACCTTAAGGATCATCTAGGTCCAGTCAAAGTTCTTATGTGTTAGGTGTTTTTCCCAGTTCTTGAATCCATGGCCCTTTTCTGTGCTTGCTGCCATTGCTTTTTCAACATGGTTTTAAAGCCAACTGCATGCAACATTCTATCAGCCATCTGTAGATATCTCTGCTTAAATACTTGCCCATCAGATGAAGATATCTCCACTCTCCTGTTCAGACTCTCTCTCTGAGTTTTACCAGACCATTGAATTAAATATCACAAGACTTCTATCAAACCAATTCATGTTAGAGCCTTGTTTTTATGTGGTTAAAATGTGGGTGAGCAAGTGACCTGGCCAAGGCAGAGGCCAGATTGGTGCCTAGCGGTCCCTCCTCTCTGGATTAGAAGGCAGGGTTGCCCACATGCCCTTTTGCCTTGAACTCCAGCCAAGTGACATGTTCAGTTCAGAAACAATCAATTTTATTGCTCTCCCATGTAAATAAAAGCTGCATATCGCCACTGGGTGACAAGCAATTTCCTCCTGCTCCCCCACATATAATAAAGCAGAAAAATTGCAGATGACATCGCTGCAGACTGACATAACAGCAATTTATGTGTTTCCCAGGGGAAAAAAAGGAAGATTAGGAGAAATGTGCCTCCCTATTAAAACTGAAGCTGCACATTGCCAGTGCAATGCTATGCTTGCAAATTATTTCTTGGAAAGATACATTAATTTTTATTGCCCCATAACATCTATAGAAGGAAGGCAGAGGAATAAGTGTGGTGGAAAAGTGCACCCCTTCGTGGGAATTGTTGCAGCCACCATCCAAGGCCTGCCTGGGAGCTCTGAACAGATTTTTCATGCTCTCAGCCACTCACTGGGATGCCCAGACCCAAAAACATGCAGACCTCAAACCTGATTCTCTGTCGTCTTCTCTGGATGTAATAATGTGTCAAAACAGGACAAGTCTACACAGGGGTAAATTTGGGGATTCAAGTGTGAGCCCTGTGGGTCTCAATGGAGTTCCCCTTCAGACCAAAGAAATCCTCAGCAAAGAAATCCTCAGCTACTGAAACTGGACTCTGAGCCACACCTGAGCCATCTCCAGGCCAGGACTAGTTTGGCCCAGAATTAAATTTTTCATTGCTAAAATGAATCTACCTCTCCTGTGTGCAGGGAATACAATGTTCTCCAAGGTTTACCACAACAAAATGATGCTGCTCTTCTCTGTGTGGTCTTGCCTGTGTTGTGCCTGGTGCTCGGAGCAAATAGATGCCATTTAGTTGCTTTGGAAGTTTTAAATGCTTTTCATGTCCCCGAACTTTAGGTGCCAACCTTGCAGACACACATACGAACCACTTAACTCACATATGAACTATTTAAAGTGAGGAGTCCTGTTCCACTACCTGGAAAGAAATGCAGCTTTGCTGGTGGTGCCAGTACTGTTCTATTTCAGATACCTACCTCAGGCCAGGAGGAACCACCTCTGTTCCCTTCATTTGACTATAAAATATCTTTGACCATTTCAGACAACATTATCTACAGACAAATGCTCCTCCCTGTGTATCAAAGGTCAGTTTAAGGCTCTTGTATGGTTTGTTTTATACTCCACTGAGAAGGGCCATAAAGGATGGCAAAAAAATAAAATACAACAAATAAAGGAGGCAAGAGATCAAAGGTCTTACAACAGAGGAGGACATTCAGCTAGCCCAGACTGCATTCAGTTAATAATAAGTAAAAAAGCAGTATATTTTCTGTCCCCACCTTGTCTCTTGACCATAAGGCATCACAGCCTCTGCCAGAGTTGCCACTGAGGTCTGCCTGCAGCTGGCTCAATCCCTCTCCACCAAAGCCTCGACCTCAGAGCAAAGTAATTGTATTAATCCAGGGAAAAGCCCATGGCTCCATCTAGAGGGAAGAAGGAAATACTGGAGCTTCTGGATTGTGGTTTTTCATCTTCTGTGAGGAGTGCTGTTACCTCCAAGGATCCAAGGATCAGCTGGACCTGGAGATAGGCTGGAGGGAAATGGGAGGGCAGGTTTTTGAGGCTGGAGAGGGGGAGAGGGAACTGTGAGAGGAATAAGATAGATCCAATTATTTTCTCTGAGGCTGCCTGCAATCAATAGTGCAGTGGCTCAAGGATTAGATTTGAAACAATGTCTGGAGATGATGGAAATGTCACAGCAAAGAAAATTTCCATGAAAGTCATCCTCTAAAGATGTGCCAACCTCTTGAAAAGTCTGAACAGTCTCTCTGTTTTTTTCCAGCTCTTTCACCTCCAAAAACTTACTGAAAGAATGGTGATTTCCTGCAGCAATCCTTCCCACCTGTCCTTTGGTGACACCCACACCCTGTTGTGGCCCTTTCCCTGCCTTGTATATTCTCCAGGCTGCAAATCATATTTTCACATTTTGAAGAAGCTCTGTTATAATCAGATACTATGGCCAAATGCCAAAATTAGGTGTTGGGAGTTCTATGGTGTGAAAACCAGTAACATTCTCAGGATCAGCTGATATCTTGTGTTTTTGTCCAGTTTAAAAATGAGTGATGTCATCTGTGCTTGGCTGCTTCTCAGAGCTCGTGCATCTCAGGATAAAGGTTGTTACTGAGTTATCCTGCACTGTGACATCCTCATAGCTCTGTGCACTTTAAGCTGCTGTGGGGTGCTGTGCATCCCTCTGTAGGTTCTGTCTGCAGCCCTTTTCCCACGGCAGTGCCCCTGCTCTGGTGTTTTGGGAAGCACCCACTGTGGGCCCCACTTAGGCAGGAGAAGCCCAGATCAGGGGGGTGCAGGTGTGTGTGGGTAACCTCAGGACACTTCAGCCCCATCCACAGCAAAAGTGAACCTTTGAACCTGGCAAGATTCCCTTTGTCCAGAGCTTCTCTGCAGAACTGTGCAGGCGAAGCTGGAACCCCCCATCCCTGTGATGCCCAAGAGACACCACAAAGGGCTGGTGCAGAGGGCAGAGCTCTGTGCTCCTGCCTGGATCCATCTCCGTGCCTCAGCCCAGCTCCTGCAGGTGCAGTGGGGGTGAGAAGGCCTTGCCTGTGAATAGACCTGGGTCTCTTCTGCTGGCCCAGTCATGGGATGGAGGAACCGCCCTCATCACGAGAGGGTGAGGAGGCTGGCAAAGCTCAGAGAGCGTGGTAGCAGTTCTAGGGGTCTCTTCTGCATCACAGGAAGTCACACCTCCATGCTGGCAGCCCAGCTTTTAGCCTCAGTGTGCTTTTTGGTGTCCAAAATCTCTGACCAAATGGAACAATACCACAGACACACAAAAACTCTTCAGACATAAAATCATAGAATCATAAAGTCCTCCAAGATCAAGTCCAACCTTTGACCAAATACCCCTGTGCCCTCTAAACCATATCATGAAGTGCCACATCGACTCATTTTTTGAATACTTCCAGGGATGGAGACACCATCACTTCCCTGAGGAGCCTCTTCCAATGCTTTACCACTTTTACAGTGAAGAAACGTTTCCCAATATCCAACCTGCACCTCCCCTGGCACATCTTGAGGCCATTACCCCATGTGCTATCAGACATCTTCCAAAGTATTAGAGGGAGCAGGGAAGTGGGTGGGATCTGGAGGACCCTCCCTCACCGAGTATTTACTGTGTGACCCGGTGCGGAGGCGAGCACAGGCTGATGTGTGAGGCCGCATCACCACACGGTGGCAGGAGCCCTCTTCGGCAGCTGCGGGCGGCCCTGGGCCCAGCGCGGGCTGGAGCTGCCGCTGCCCCAGCGCAGGGTCCGGCGGCCTCTCCCTCAGCGAGGACGGAATTTGCGAAGGCACGGGCAGCTGCGATTCCCATCAGAACTGCCGTTCCACTCACCCATCACTTCACAAGCGTACAGGGCTCCAGTTCTGGCTCGAAGAAAACATGAATGCCACAGAAATACTGCTGAGCTGACGTGAAATGTTCTGGTGTATGTGTGCAGTCAGATCTTTCCTGCACCTGCTCATCAGTGGTACGTTCAACACCAGGAGAATTATGAATACATTCATTCCAATCCTACATTCGTTTGTTTTGGTTTCCTCCCCCCATAGTCTTGCTGATGCAGGCAAAAGTCTTTTGAACATGTGTTAAATAGATCTTTGCACAGAGGGGTTTTGCTGGTTTGGTCCCACTGCAATGTATGTGTCAAATGAGAAGACAGAATCTGTAAAGCAGAAGTGCTGAAGAATGTTGTAAAAGTTTTAATGCTGGAACTAGTGCTGATCTTTGGCATCTGTCTACTGAAGATGACTTAGAGATAATCTTATCTATGATTTTGTTTTGCAATGATACAAAAACTTCACTCCATGTGCTCAGGATGAGGCCTGGCATTTTTCAAATGAGAAACTGCAGTTTCATCAATATAAAAACTTTCCATAGGAACACATCGATTCAATTATTTTATACTCAGAAAAAGCACACCAAAGCCAATGTTCTCAATTCCAACTATTATTGGCAATGTTCTTGGAATGGAACCCTGCGATTTTTTTTTTTATTCCCAAACAATTGGTTTCTAAATCACTTTCATTTAAGTTATAAATTTTAACAATAGCCTTGGTTGCCTTTCTAGGTAGGCTGGAATGAAAATCAGAGTGATTTTTAAGAATCTGATTCCCAAGTAAGAAGAAAGGCAAAGGACTTTCTTCTTTTGCAGGAGAAAAACCAACTGTGGTTTTCAAGGCAGTTTTCATTCTCAGACTGAAACTGAGATACGAAGTGTTTGATGAAGACTGAGTGTGTATTAGAGGGCCTGAGAGAGCAAATTGCCCTTCTCTCCTGAATTCAACAGCAGCAGAGTGAAACACAGCAGGTTTCAGGACTGTGACCACTCACCACCTCTTACTGCAAGTGCTGGCAGCCTCAGCAAATCGGGGAAGTTGGAAGGGGCTTGTTTTTCCAGCTATGTAACCACAGCGGATGTTTAACCAGGTTTGTTCTTAGCTTTGTTAGGAAATATCTGCTTCTTCTTTACATTAGCTGTGGTCTTGAATCCAGGTCCAGCCAGCCATCATCACATTCCCCCTTGCACTCTTTCAAAGCTTCATCACATTAAAAACCCCCTGTAAAATTTGTGTATTTGCTGGCTCACCAGAGAAGATGACTTGGAGAAAATGGACTACAGGTAAATACATTGAAAGAAGCAATTAAAAAGCAGTTCAGCACCATTATGGAACTTCTTCCAAGTGCAATTCTTCTTCCTGCATGAAAAGTCTATGATGAATGGATTGCAGAAATGTCATCATATTATACTGCTGTGTAATAATAATAGGACCTGTGGAAAAGTTCAGGTAATGCTGATGTTGTCTTGGAACAAATATAAAGTAGGTAACACACAGGAGTCCATTTCATTCCATTTTTCGTGATTCTATAGATTTCTACAAGTTTAAAATGTAAGAATAACAAGTCAAGCCAAACACTCATCAGCCACAGCTACAGCTAGAAAATTAGGTGGAGACTGTTCATTTTCACTCACATGAATAATCCTTCTAACTCCCTGCTTTTCAAAAACAATGGCCATGTGCAAAATTTGTAACTGCAGGGTTGGTCCCTGGTCTGTGCTAATCCTTGCACAGTGCAAAATATATCTGTGGTAGGAATAAATAATAAATGCTTAGAAAGATAAAATAAAAAGAGAGGAAATACTGAGGATATATCCCCTGTTGAACTCACCCTGGGTCTGGCAATCTGTGGTTTTGTCATGTAAGGAATAAGATGGATTTGGTATCTGCTTCATGTTTGAGTCCTAAACAGACCTGCAGCTACTGTTAATACTAAAATAAAATGCTGAGTCTTTAACAACAAGCTTGTTGTCCTGATTAAAAGATTATTTCCCTGTTTGCTGAGAGCTATTGGCTGGGTGTCACTTTTGCCACTCTTCCTTCTAGAACAACTGGCCACATCTGTGTCTGATGGGGTCCATGTGTTTTCCTTGGCTGTACTGGTGTCCAGGCTGTCACCATAAGCTCTCAAGATTACACCCCTGTGCTTGTTCAGGAATCCCAGTCTAGCTGCACCATTCAATGACATAGTAGGCACAGGGGACAATTAAAGGAATGTGTGAGATTTATTTACAAACTGGTAAAACCCAAATGCAGAAAGGGGAATGGAGTCACTAACTCCACTGCCAACTTGTATATTAATAATTCCCAGTAAAATGGAAGGCAACACACGTTACACTTGTATGTTGACCTAAAAAATATTAAGCAGGCAATATTTATTAAAGTAGTGTTTTTAAAGTCCTCCTTGTCTCTTTGAGGTACCTATAAAAAGTTAGATTCATGTAAAAATTCTACTTTTGTATACAGACAAGTTGGCTCATTTTCCATTTGAACAGAGAGGAAATAGAGAAAGGAGCCTGCTTGTTTATAAAAACTGTGTTGGCTATCGTTTTCATCTAGGTTGGACATCTGATCTCCTCAGTCTGAAGTTCTTCAGGTTCAGAAACTCCTTTTGCAGCTGGAAGTGCCTGAACCAGCCAACTATTAACTAAAACCATCTGCAGGAACTCCCTACTTCCTACTACTTGAAATAGTGAGGAAAAGACCACAAAATTTATGGGGTCAGAGGGAGAACAAGAAGTAAAAATTTGGTCATGAGGCATGATTGGGAATTGGCAGACTCTGCTCTCTGCTCCCAGGCTCTTTTGTTAAAGATTTCTAAATAAAAATGAATGGAGCTCCTTGAGGCTGATGAGCACAGCTAAGAGAGGCAGCAGCCAGCAGACGTGGCATCTTGTGCAGCAGCCTCTGACTTCTTTCTCCTTTGGGAGGTTTTTTTGGGGGGACAGTGGCACAGGAATCCTCTGAGTGTGTCTGCTGCTGCCAGGTAAGGACAAGGACAAGGTCAGGGGAGCCACAAGGCTCTGGGACTGAGGGAGCTCTTGAAGTTTCTACAGAGAGTAGTCAGCTGTCCCTGGCCCAGAGTGCCTGGAGGCTTTGATTCAGCTGCCACTGAACGGGGGGACCAAGCAGCCTCTGAGCTGCTCTTTTCTCCAGGATGTACTACATTTTGTGCATTCAGATCCACACATGGAACTCTTCTTGCCTGCCACAGGAAGAACCAGGTTGTGAGCCATAAAACACTGTCTGTGCAAGCCGTAAGCATGCAAGAAATCCTAATTATCTCACACTTTCTTCTAATCAGCTCCTGACTTACACAACCATGAACACAGGTGGTTATAGGCATATACCTCTCTTTGCACTGCAGCTGTTTGAATTGTAACCTTCCTTTTAATATCTTCTTGTAGCAAATGTGCAGCTCATGAGTTGCCCTGTTTAATTCTAGGTGACCATCAGGTGCTGAAATACTCTGGTCTGCAGTGAGAAGGAACATTATGAATGTCCAAAAAATGACATTGCTGACTTTAGCAGATGTGCATGTTTTGTAGTTGGTCCAGAGATGGCATTTCTCATATTCAGGAGGACTCAGTTCATATCATGAATTAGTGATGCTATTGTACATCTTACAATATTTTACATAATTAAACGTGACGACACCATTTGATATGGACAATTAAGCTCGTATTTGTGAGCAAAGTGTAATTAACAGTATAGACACTGTGCCATTCTGGAATTTGCTTTCAGTGAGTCTAATTACTTCACATAGCTAAAATACATTTGAAAGTTTATCTTCAATTTAGTCCTATCCTTTGCAATTAAACCTTTTAAGACAGCTAGATTAGAAACAGAATGTTAAAACATGAAGACTGCTACAATGCATACCCAAAAGCTCCCAATTTTTAGGCTATTTCAATAACAGATACTGCACAGAAATTATAGTCTTTGAAGAAAATGCATTTTATTACTTTATAGAGAACCATTTTTCTTTGGAAGATGCTGGGGAAATACACTTCCTGACATATTCTATGTCCCTGACTTCTTCTCAGTACATCTAAATGTTTCTTTGAAATTACTGAAAGATTTATCTCAAAGTGTGCACCAAACTTGTTTTCCTAAAAAATAAGGGATATCATCTATAGCTGCAGTGATAATTCATGGATGAAGACTTGGAGTATTTTACAGCTGTATTTGGAGTTTTAAATTAAACAGTGCCAGGGGCTGGGCATTGGGACTTGATAATTCAATACATTTAGGGGACACCCCTGATATTTCCACATGTGATTCCTGTGCATGCTGAGGAGATGTTATTTGCTGTGCAACACCCATAATATAAAATGAGAATTTAATATCCTGTCTGTGGTCAAAGTTATTAATTAGTTCAGAAGCACAGCTGTCAGCTTCCTCTCACAACACTGGGCTTCCTTACACACTCAGCTGATGCCATGGGGCTTGATAGCTTGAAATGCAAGACTGTGCCAGGAGATGCAGAGTATTGACTTTAATCTCAGTATTTCTAAGTTAGGGCATAGCTGAGAATGGCATTTAAAAGAATTAGCTATTGTTTTTGTCTTACATAATATAATTGAAACATACAGGCCAGAGTCTTTCAAACTGTATGAGTTTTAAGCAGAGGCTCAGAGAGTCAGAACATTGTCTGTCCACCCACTGCTCCAAAGAGTGCTTGTAGGAGTCTGCTAATCTAATGAATCTAAATGTTGTCAGTTTAAATGTCCACATCCGAGCTGATTTTCTAGGCTTCTTTTATAGATAATAGAGAAAAGCAAGTACTTCTAATCTCCTTCCTTCTCACTTAAATTTCCGAAACAGCTCAGATGACTCACAGGCCATTAAGTGTATATTTATGAGAAAACACCAGAAAAATGAACTGAGGAAAACTAGGCTGGAGCTGATTCCTGGATGTCATTTAGAGCACCCCTCTGTTCAAAGCCAAGACCAACTGCAATGTTAGATCTGGTTGCCAGGGGCTCTGTATGAACTGTTTTTTGCTGGCCTAGAAAAGGGAGTGATTAGTTCAGACGTGGATGCTCATATTGCACATGTCCTCATGCAGGCAGAGGAAGTCTTTCCCCTCTGGCTGTTTTTGTGTGTGTGCTTGATGAGTGCTCAGATGGCCTAATCTTCTAGCAGCTGTCAGGAACATCTGGAGCACAATTAAAAGTGGAAGAAAAACTGTGATGCTAAATAAAGAAAAGCTATATATCAACCCACCAGAAAAGTACACAAAGTTGAACTAGTTCCATAACAATTTACCAAAGAAACACCTCTCTCTAGAGAAGTCACGTTCAGACCTTTTCAAAATGCACTTGGCATGTCAAGTGCAATGATTTAGGGATGTGATTGAGTTTGAAATTTAAACTAGATTTAAACAGTTTGAAGTTTAGTGTCTAAATTTAGCTACTGACATAGGGGTGTGTACAGGCTGTCCAGGTACCCTAGCTGTGCTGGAGTCAGCAGAGCAGGAGACATTTAGGTACCCAGTGACTGGGGCTGTGGCATGAACGTGTCTGGTGTCACTTTGGGTGCCCTAGGATGTCCTATCTATAATTCCAGATGGAGAAGTCTCTCCTGTATGTCTGAGCACATGGTGTCTTCCATGTCCTTCCATGTCCTTCCTTGTCCTTCCATGATGCTGGGTGTCTTCAAAGGCCACCTCAGGCATCTTAATACTGAATTGTGTGTATTTCCACCCACCTGCCAGGTTTTTTTACTTGGCATCTGTCATAAGTACTGTAATTTCTCTGAGAATTGAAAATTGCCCCTGGAAAACACTCCCTCTGGATTATCCACAGTCCTCGTACAAGCTGCAGGAAAGTGCACAGAATACAAACATTTCTCCCCTGAGACCAACACAGCTAAGCAGGGTGTCATAATAATGGAGCAGAAGTCCTTAGGGACCTTCCACTATTCCCTGGGAATTAAAAAAAAGAAGTGAAAGGCTTAGTGAAAGCATCTGTGCAAAGAAATATAGCAGACATCAGTGCCATTGATAATTTGCCTACTGGTTAGTGTGGTTCCAGTCCCTGTATTTCTTTGAGTCTTCACTTGCCTTTAAATTAAATTGAGATGACACAATTTCTAAAGGCTTTGAGATTCTTGAATGGCAAGGATGTGTAAGAGCTGAGGAAAATTGTTTAATGCTTAAAATAGGAAATTAGGAAAGATTTTAGTTCAAACTGCTGCTGGATCTTTTGAAAAAAAAGAAATTTCTGAAAAATAAATGCAGGTAATTGAAAGGAAACTATGCTATTGAAGTTTTAGAAAAAAAAAGAGAATCATCAAACAACCAGGAGAGCAAGGGCAGTTACATGATTCCAAGTAAATAAACCACTCAGTTAACTAAAAAAATTCACCTCATTTTTAGCTCAAAATTTTGCTTATCTGATAAACAAATAATGTCTCTTTTTATTTATAAAAATATTAATAGGATGTGATTGCAGAAATGACACTTCCATGCTGACTTCTCACTATATTTATGAATGTGCAAAACTCTGCTGGATTTTTTACAAATTTGGATCAGAAAGAACTGATTAGAAAGAATAAAAGAAACAAGATGCACGAACAAAATGTTTCCAAATTTTTTACATTAGGGCCTCCTCCACTCAAATATCTAAAGTACCTGGTCAATTTTGAAGACTCTATTCTTCTCCATGAAATTCAGAGGTCATTCTACTGACATTAATGGAACGAGATGATACACCATTCTCACCAGGTGAGGTATGGGACCAGATCTTTACACATAAACATTTGTTTCCCACTTTCTTCAGTCCCATAACTTCATTTGCCAAATGTAGTAAGGTCCCCATAGGAAAGAGGTTGGTTCACCAGCTGGATGAAGGCAGACAGTGGATTTAAAACTGTCTGAATGGTCATGCTCAGAGGATGGTGATCAGTGGAACAAAGTCTTGTTGGAGTACAATAAGTAGATTTTTCCCTATTTTGAGCACACACATAATTTAAAACATATAAAGAATGCTACTGAAATGTGTCAAAAATCCTTCAGAATTTAAAATTATACATGTTTAAGCGTTCTGGATGAAAGAGCAATTCCAGATTAATGAGAAGATAAAGCTCAGCTGCACAGTGACACTTGGACAGGATGTAGAAAAAGTGCCTAATGAATTTATTGTGGAACAGAATATACTGCAATATCTGAATAAGGAAAGAAAATTTCATGACTGCCACAGAATGAGGCTGCTTATGAAATTCTAAAATAGAGTACATTTCAAATGCAGTAATTTTCTTTTTTTAATTGAATACCAGGAAGGGAGTTTTGCTGAAAGCGAGCCAGCTATTGGCATGCTTCTTCAGCAATCTATCAAAGCTTTGCAACTTTATTTTCTTGTACAGCACAACATATAAAAAGAAAGCAGATACATTTATTTACCTTGAGACTTTTCTGAACTGCCCACACAGCAACACTGGAAAGCAGGAGAGCAAAGTCAGCAGTCAGATTTTGTTCTCCTGTGTGTCCTGTCGCATATCTGGCAGACCTGTGGGATGTCTGGGATACCCACAGGTTTCTTGGATTGTGCTAGGCAGCTGTGCTTAAGCAAAAGTGTTGAGACCTGTGCAGATGACAGAAGTTGCTTGGACACTTCCAGTGCCAGTAGTCACATGGCTACAGACACCTCCATAGAAGGGTCAGTCTTGGTGTCAGAGTCATAGAATGGTTGGAGTTGGAAGATCATCTAGATCATCTTAAGGATCATCTTGTTCCAAGTCCCCTGCCATGGACAGGAATGTCCACCAGACCAGGTTCCTCAGAGCCCCCTCCAGCCTGGCCTTGGACATCTGCAGGGGTGGTGAACCCACACCCTCTCTGTTCC